>JANHGB010052788.1:34978-96782 GCA_026283785.1 Coracopsis vasa
TCTCTGTGGAGATGCTTTCATAGAGTAATCAAGTTGTTCCTCATGCTTTTTGTTAAAAGAAACAGCTTGAGTTCTTTGAATCTTTAATTGTAAAACAGGTTTGTAGGTATTAAAATTTTGTTTTTGGTTTTGTTTTAATATAGTTCACAATCCTTCAGCATCTGTTTTGAGAAAGGAGCACCAGAACTACTGAGTTCTTTCTTATGAGTGGGAAAATCAGATATACTGCAGGGTCTACCTCAGGGGTGACATATTGCAGCTGTGTGGTACAACGTGCATTGTTTCCAGTGTGTGATGTTTGTCTCCTTGGTCATGCACACCAGAAGGCTGACATGACGTCCTCTAGTGTGATACCAGGTCTTGATGACAAGGAAGATGCAAAGAAACAATTACTTGATTTCTCCAGTACTTAATATAAACCTATGTTTTTTTCAGTTTGTACTTCCACAATGAGCATAACGCATATTTTCAGTGAACTGTCTCTTTGTGCATTGTTACTATCAGTGATATTGACTGCTACCCAGTGGCTTATGTTACAAAAGATCCTAGAGAATCCAAACTTTTATGAGTGCTTCAATAAAACAACAAAAGCTTGAGCCTCAGCAGTAAGAAAATTTGAGTGCTACTATCCTGGAATCTGTCCCTCAGCAAAATAATACATGAAAGCACATGAAAATACACAGCAAATATGTGTTTCAACTACTCACTGGTGCACATACCATTGATCTGATTTTTAAAGTGCTTCTATATTTTTCATAGTATTCCTAAAATTATGAATAAATTATGAAAATTGTCACTGTACATAATGTATTCACATTGTGACTGTGAATCCTTGAACCGTAACACCACATTTATCATCTATCTTGTCACATTTACTGTAATATATTCTACTTGGGCTGTGATTATATGTAGATTCTAGCTATCAGGACCTTTTGGATTTATGAAGTGAAAATGTAGCTACTGAAATACAGTATAATTTTAAAGTTCAAATACTGAGGGTTCTTCATTTTCTTGCTTTGTGCAGATTTCAGCAATAATACGACATATCTCAAAATAGCATTTAATAACTGTACAGTATGCTCCCTGCAGTACTGTGTAGCTCTTTATGAGCCAAGAATATATAAGGCATTTACTGAGTGAATCTTCCCTAATTGAACACTATTTTTGTAGAGCTAATATATTAAAACACATTGAATACATTGAAATTAATGAAGTACTGTCTTTCTGTGTCCAGCTGTATTAGGCTTTTGTTTAGGCAGGTATAAAGGCAGATTTACAGAAGCTATGAAAGACCAATCAACATAGATTACTTAGGATTCAGTACCAGATTGATAGCCACAGGCATAATTCATGGTCTTTTTACCAGTCTTATCACTGTCAGAAGGACTCTATGTTCCTGCTATTTTACTTTCAATATTACAGTCTGCCTCCTGATTTTTGGCATAAAGCAGATAAACAAATTTCCTCCAAAGGAATTACTCTAACTTTGCCAGTAAAACACAGGAACTATGGAACATGTTTCATACCCTAATATCTTATGCTGCTAATGTCTGTTTCCATTCACTCTTAAGTGTGCTGAAAAAATAAGTATACAAAAATTATATTGAAACACATTCGGTGTAAATGTAACAGGTATAAAAGACCCTCAAAAGAAAGCAGTATTTTCCTCCTTTTAAGTGTGTGTTTGTTACTATATTTGCTATTGAGTATTGACTAAGGGGACCTCAGGAGATCTGCAGCCCAAATTCATGGAAGGACATCAGACAAGGTTGCTCAATGCTTTGCTCAGCTGGGTTTTGCACTATGTCTCTGAGAACCCTGTTCCACTGACGCACTGTTTTCACTGTGGAAAAGGGTTTTTTAATATCCAATTGGATGGAGTTTGGGGTTTAGGTTTTTTGTTTCTCAGTGTGTGTTGCTTATATACTTAATACTATATATTTTTTTTTTTGTTCAGGTATTGTTTTCCAGGAAAAAGTAAATAAGTAATCTGTTAGTGTCACAATTCAGAGTCCTGGGACCTCAGTATGTAGAGGTCCCTTTTACAGATCCTTGTGTTTATATGACACAAGTGTGCTGAGGAATCATATTTCCCATTGCAGAAAGAGCAGAAGTAAAGCCCTTAGTCTGTGGTAAATAACTTTTATTTTGTTTAAACTGTCCTAGGATTTGAAGAGTTTTTTGACACGTATCAATACATTAAATGTTCTTCTCTAAAGACATTCTCCATTGATATTGGAGGTAGCATTGTATTTGTTCTGAAAGTGCAATTGCATAGATAAACTATATAGTTTATTATATAAGTAAACTTAAAAATTACTGCACTAATTTGCTTTGTTTTTGTAAACTTTGACTACCTATTTTACTCAGAAAGCTATTGGTGTGTTCACTATGTTATGCTATCTTTTTGCAGTGCATTGCTGCAGTACTTGAAACACAGTAGGTGGTATTCTTAAGTCAGTGTAAGAGCTAATTAAGGGTGATTTCTGCAAAATGTCTGCACAGTGTGTATGAGCTGCAATTTGGCTATGTAACTTTGACATGCGCAAACAACGTGGTGAGTAGGTGCAGTGCCCATCTGATTTAAGTATTGACTGATTTAATGGTTTTGCCTGTTTCAGCTTTCATAGGCCTAATTATGGGTACTACGCATAGTTGCGTTCTTCATCCTAATTATATGCTGGCTCAAAGATTTCTGATGCTTTAACTGTTAATTATATAACTGCTAACCAGTGGCATAGGACTGTAATAAACCATTTCGTTCATAAAGGAAATACTCTCAAATGGCCTCGGTTTTTTCAGTTTTTATTTGAAAATTTAGAAATGTCAGAAACAAATTGTATAATACCTGTTTTCTTTTCATCTCATGCTGTATGGATCTGATTTAAATCAAAATGAAGAAGCTAAAGAACGTTTTCTAAAAAACCAGTTTCCTTAATGAGGCATACAGGTGTGAAAAACTGCAATTTTCAGCATTCGGCTCACTAATAGATCCCTTTCGTTCTAGAAACTTTCTGACCCAACCTAATCGCAATTACTGCTTAGCATCCATTTTTGTGTCCCTGACATAGTGCAATTACTATGTATTAGAATTCATGATCTACAGAATTTCTCAGGATATCTGAGTGATTGAAGTAAAATCTCCTGTGTAAACACAACCAGAATTTGTGAATTCAAGGTTCCACCTTCATCTATAAATTAATAAATATTTAATGAGTTGGTCTTACCTTTAATTTCATATCAAACCACAAAGTTTGGGCTTTGTTTTTTTAGGCTTCGTAGGCTGCTTCTTGAAAGAGATAACATGAGGTGGCTTATTTGACTTTAAATCTCCCGCTTTGTGTATTCTGACTTGCCAAGGGTGTGACTGCAAGACGATTAGTTTCACCAACTCTGGAGAAGCACTTGAATTTGAATAATTCTACCAGACATCTGAACCTGAAACTTCCATCAGATTTATAGGTAGAACTACAAATAGTTTAAGTATGTATGGGCCCCAGTAAAAGTGAATAAAACTGCAACAGAGAGTACTATATCAGCTAGCAATCTGCAGGATTGGTTGCTGACACAGAGCTTACTGTTTTCCACTTTTAACAATTTCAGGTGCAAATAGATAGGAGGAAAGGGTTTGAACAGTGGTTTATATTCTCTAGTTCCAGAAGGGTTAGGCCACTGGTGCTGAAGTGGATAGGACCTAGTGTCTGTAAGGAGAAATACTTTAAAAAAGTTGTGCATTGTATATAAGAAGACAAAAGTTCACCATCAAATATGTAACTCTTTCGTAGAGCTTTTTACTTTTCCATTTTTTTTTGTTTCTGTACCAGAGAACTAAAAAAGAATATTGTTTGGCAAGTGGTTGGTGCTGGAAGAACTTCCATAGCCCTGGATAACAACCTGCCTTTCTGTGCTTGGAGTTGTATTGTTGCTGTTTTGTTTTAGCTAGCACTGTTCTCTACTTATAGAATTTCTGTGTGGTACTATCTTACTATCACTGTAGATACAGAGCTGATGCATTTTGAAGACTTTTCTGCAACATGCAGTGCAGAAAACAATAAAAGACATGCTTATGACCTAAAAAATTAGGAAATGTTGCTAATTGGTACCGGATTTGATTGTTTGTGATTTTTTTCCCAGATAGAAGAGTTTTTATCTGAATATAATTTTTGTGTTTTGTTCTTCACTAGGCAGACAGTTATCCCTTTGAAAATATTTATCTCTGAGAAAGCACCGAAGTCCAATATCACGAGTATAGATATTTAATTTCATTCTTTTAAGAGAAAAAACCTCACCAATTATAGTTACTTCACAGTCCTTACTACACTGTCCCTAAAAGTCATCAATAGCTGTGACTGATTTTCTAGAAGTATGGTCATGTCATGAACAGGTTGCACCCATTCCTACATTTCTTTCTGTTCATTCGGTGAAAAATGCTTAGCGACATGGTGTGTGTTCTGTTAATTTCCTCTTTTTCACAGGTATAAAATCTAATAACCCCATAAAGTGACACCCAAGGTGGAATTTAACAATTTTATATTTTTCAAAATTATTGAAGTATCATAAAGTTTCATATATGGTACTTAAAGTATTTAATGTTAATTAACAGTTGATAAAAAGAAGTGCTTTTGTGAAAATTGGCTCTTTCTGAAGAAAAGCAAATATGACTTATAATCAAACATAATATGATTAAGTAATTTAAACACAAAATTTTTATTCCTCATAGTAAGTAAATTCTTCCGTTTTTGTTTTCTTGTATTTGTTTATGTGTCACGTTAGTTGATTTAGCACACTGCCTGATAAGCATGTGTTGGCTAGTATTAATAATTGCGTTTTCGTACTTGCAGCAAAGGAATAAAATTTCTCAGGGTAAAAGGTGAAGCAAATGAGGACGTAAGAAGGTCCGGCTCAGTCACAGCAAGGGGACATCCAGCTTAGTATTCTCCAGCTGACAGCATAGCAATGGGAAGTGATATTTAGGGAATCGCACTCTTCTTTTTCAGTGTCCCAGGACTGCTGTTTTTCAGGGGTGTTGGCAGTCAAGATCTTGCTTATGCCTTTTAATTACCCTTTATGCATCCATTAACTGTGAGGGGGTTTTTGGTAATCTATTTTTTAATATACTGGTACTGTTTACCTCCATGACCTTGAAATGTAGCAACAAACCATAGGGAGTATTGTTATCTCTGAATGGCATTTTATTTGCTTTAAAATAGTCTCTTGCTAACTTTATCAAGTGATTCTTAGTTCTAGTTCTATGCATTTTAGTGAGCAATGGTTCTGCACTTATTCACTGCATTCAGAAATTATTAAAGCTTAATCATATTCTGTGTTGTTCTTTCCAAATTAAGGAGTCTTAGCCTTCTTAATCTTTCATTATAGGGTAGGAGCTGCAAGCCTTTAATCATTTTAGTTGCCCTTGTCTGTATTTCCTTGGAGTCCACCATATTTTGGAGTCTAATTTAACTGTGTCCTTCCTGAGATGTGGGGTTGCCTGTACTGCTCAGGATATGGGCTTGTTAATTTTTTCTGGAAGGGGCCTTTCTTAAATGTATCCTCTGCCTTATTAATACTTTTCCTGAGGGATATGCAGTGCTTTGTTGTGTCACTTTGAGTCCTGCTGTATGTTGAGCTGATGACATCAGAGAAACATCAATGATGACTCTAGGAACTGTTTCTTGTGTTCTCACTTTCAGTTCTGGATTTGTGATAGATAGTTCAGGTTACTGCTTCTACACATTTATGAAATTGGTAGCTCATTTGCTAGCTTTTGTATGCTCAGATTCATAGAATTATAGAATCGTTTAGGTTAGAAAAGACCTTTAAGATCACTGAGTCCAGCAGTTGACCTAGACTGCCAAGTCCACCACTAAACTGTGCCCCTAAGTGTTGACATCAATATGTCCCAAATATCTCCAGGGACGGTAACTCAACCACTTCCCTGGGCCTGTTCCAATGCTTTGCAACCCTTTTGGTAAAGAATTTTTTCCTAATATCCAATCTAAACCTCCCCCGGTACAACTTGAAACCATTTCCTCTTGTCCTATTGCTTATTACCTGGGAGAAGTGACTGACACCCACCTCGCTACAACCTCCTTTCAGGTAGTTGTAGAGAGCAATAAGGTATCCCGAGTCTCCTTTTCCCCAGACCAAACAACCCTGGTTCCCCTAGCTGCTCCTCGTAAGACTTGTTCTCTAGACCCTTCATGAGTTTCATTGCCCTTCTCTGGACATGCTCCAGCACCTCAATGTCTTTCTTGTAATGAGGGACCCCAAATTGGACACACTATTGGACATAAACCCATGCTGACTGGGCCTTATCACCTGGTTGTCAGGTACATGCCACATGATGTCATTCAAGATGAACTGCTCCATAACCATCTCCAGCAGTGAGGTCATGGATTCCTGGCATGGATTCCTGATTCTGTGTGAGCATACCTGTGAGCTTCTCTGATGGTATCTTGTTGCGGGCTTTGTAGTTTTGGTAACAATTATAAGAAACAAATGTTACATTGTGTAAAAACTTGGTTTCTTACGCATGTATATTCCTATTAAACACTTAAAAAAATCTTCTAATGTGAAGATCTTCTAATGTGAAGAGTTTAAGGCTTTACTGTCAAACACACAGAAAGACAGAACACTGCAATTGTAGTTGTCTGTGCCACCTTGGTTTGTAAGCAAATTAAGTTTCTAAATTCATGATTACCTATTCTTCACTATAATGGGCCTTTATTTAGTATGCAGATGCAACTGGTAGTAGTAAACTGTAAGATTAAAAAAAATGAAAAGCTCTTCCAGTACACCTTTCCAAGAAAAATAATTTGCCTTGGCCACCGAGTCTTTACTGTGAGTTTAAGATTTTCTCTTTCTCTGTTAAAGTACTCTGAGCAGTCAAGAATTATATTACTTCACAGTAATCTCTTGCACTCTGTGGCTGGTAATTCAAAAAAGATTCACTGGCTATTTTTTTGTTCATAGATTTCTGTCTCTTCTCAATGTTGCTTGTTACTATGTTGAAGGTTTCATGTCTTCTGATACCGTCTCTTATTTAAAATCTTGCATCTGTGAATATAAGTGACTGCTTTTATTTGATACTGACTTTTTTCTAGCCAAAACTTTATTGAGTGTGAGAAATGCTTTTGGGCTGATAATAATGCAGATAATGAGGCTTTGGTCTGTGTATATATAAAATGCACATAGGCAGCATACAGCTTGCTTTCCAGGTTTTTAATACTTGAGAGTGTGCAGCCAAGACATGTTTGTCAATTTTAAAGTTAAATATTTTGGCAGCTCATTGATGTATGTTAGTAAAGTGCTAATGTTAGATGGGTGAACTGATTCTGAAAAGCAGATAAGAGAAAATAGCTCAGATTAAGTTGTTATTCTTGTCATTATTAGTGTGTACTTTGGTAGCTCCCACAGTACTCTTGGTGCTGCCTATAAAGATAGAAATATTTTTTCCTTGCTCCAAAGGGATCACAAGAAATGCAAGTAACAGATGACAGTTGGGGGTGATATTACAAAGAGCTATAAATGCAAATCAACTATTGCCAGCTGCATGTCAAATTATGATCATAATGAAAGCAAAACATGGAGAAAAAAAATGTAATTAAAATGTAAGAAAAAGGAATTCAGAAATGTAAATGGAAAAAATTTACATTCCATTAATCTAATGGTAGCTTCTTTACTCATGTATAAACTTCTCTCAAGAGAAAAAGTCCTTTAATAAAAACTCCCATTCAAACACATAATTTCCTTTTAATAGTTTAAAATAATCACCAAATTCAAGATAAGTTTCTGAAGCTAAACCAGGCTGAAAAGACTGGAGGAAGTGTCTAAAATTAGAATAGAGTTTTAGCTAAGAGAGTTTGCATTATTTCAGTACTTTGAAGCATGTCGCCAAAGTTTTCACACACCTTCACTTTCAAAATTACATTCTGACTATTTTTGCATCTGTTTTCAAAGTTGTGTTATATTCCTCTGCTGTTTTACATATATGAAGTAATATACATGGAATGAAATTATTTTCATCTGTCTGTAACCATCTAAAACAAAGGCATCTAGTTTAAGCTCACCCTCTACTATCTTGCTTTTGGTACATAAAGGTCTATTACTGTTTTTAATGTTTGGAGCTGCTTGCATGATTCCATCTATTACTCTAGGAGATTGTGGATTTTCCCATGGTCCCCTGCCTTATGTGACAGCCTTGTGCAGAGAGCTGAAATGGCACAAGCAGCTTGTATTTGGGCACCTGCCACCATTCTCTTCCCCCAGCTAGCTAAAAATGAATTTCTTTTGAGTATAAAGTCAGGCAAATGACTATCTTGGACTAAACATCTAGATTATAGGTAACTAAAATAAAAATTGTTACTTGCAGTATAAAAAAAATTTAATATTTCTAGATTTGGGCTTTTCCTCTCCTTGGTTTTGGTGGTTTTGTCGTATATTGGAAAAAAGATATGTTTGTCCTTTTTGTCTCACATAGTTGTAACACACAGCATTGGTGAATTTTCTTGTATGGATCTGTTCAAAATCCTACAGTTAGTAGCATTTTAGTAATTACTAAAGGGTAATTAGAATCCATAGAAATATTCACCGACTTTTTTTTTTTTACATGAGGTGCATGTACACCTCTTTGCTGAGTTCTGCCTTTCTGAGACATATTTGCTTCAGAATTGTTTGCATATTGTCTAGTGAATCAGTTCTATAGTTTCCCTGAAAGCTCACAAATAAAATTTGATCTAGCTGCAATTAATTTTAGTTAAGAACATTTATGAACTTTGTTGCACAAGAATTATTTTTTCTATACACTGGAAAATTAACCACTCAGGCCAATTCCGAAATAACGAATAATGTCAGCTTGGTATCAAAGTTCAAAGTATTGGTTATATATAGTTGATGATTATTATACAGTTAAATAAAAGCAATATATTTTTCATCAGATTTTTGATTAATGTTTTGCAAAGCATTTATAAGATAATTGTAGTAATTAATAAATTTTTCTGTAAATATAATTAGTCTTTGTTTAAAAAATGGGCCATATTTGTGCTGTGTCTCAGTGGATTTTTAAGTGATATTTAAGTAGCCATATATGAAACCAGCAATTTATTTGTTTCCACAGAAAGGATGGAAATGTATTGCCTTTGCTGTTAACTGCAGCATAGAACCAGTGAAAGGTAAGAAATAGAAAAGAAAGTGCTTACAACATTCCAAGGTAAAGTCTATTTTCAATACAGGTTTTTGTTTAAGGAAGGCTATAGAAAGGAACCAAATCAGAACTGGTAAGAAAATATTCCAGGTTAGAGGGTGTGTGTGTGAATTTTGGTTGGCTATTCTAAGGATATACAACCCAGGATCCAGGGGATTGTGACCATATGTTGTGGTCATCATACCACTTGTTGTGATTCACGAAAAGTCATGGAGAACTGAGAAACTGTCACTAAGAAAAGATAAATGTGCTGCTGATTGAAAGCATGAGTCTGAAAATTACAACAGTATGCAAGACTTTAAGTCACAGTAATATACTGAAACAAATATTGCTTTTGCAAGCACTCAGAGCTTATTGAGCAACAGAATACAGAAAGAACAAAGAATATCAGTCGTGTAATTCTTAAATCGTGTAATGCATAGCTGACAAAGGGAACGTAGGAATAGAGGAAGCTTAATGTATGTAGAATTTAATTAAACATTTGTGATAGCAGGAATTAATAAAATAATGGCTTGCAAAGTCTCATTGAAAAATTAATGGAAGTTGACCTGAATAACACAGGGTTGAAAACTGTCCAAAAGACCATAAACAAAAGATAATGATAAGCAGCAGCATATTGAGCTGGGATGTGAAGGGCAAGAAGTGTGTCATGAGGTGTCACAGAGATCAATTTTATGTCTGATCTAATTTAACATTTTCATTAGTGATTAGCAAATGATGTAACCAGCATGTTAATGAGTTTCCTCAGATAAAGATGTTCTAAGAAGCAATACAGACCAATAACGGCAGTTCAGAGATCTGAAGAGGTTAAAAATACACAATCTGTGGCCTCTCAGATCAAATAGCTTGCTCCTATGTGGTGAAAAATCATTAAAGGATAGATAATTCCGGACTTTCTGTACTAAAAGTGCACCTAATGTTGAGATGACAAGAAAATTATTGTGTGCAATCCTGATCAATAGGTGCCATACATCCACAAGTAGGTTTGTGTGGCAGGCAAGAGGAAGACGGTGAGTGCCTAGAGGTTCTTCTCTCTAGTGTTTGCACACAGAGTCGCGTTAGCATTTCTACATTTACCATCATGTCCATAATGGCTGGTCTTTGCTTTCTGACATCATCTATACTTCATATTTTCCATTCACTGACTGTGCAATGGTGTTTCAACACTTGAAATCTGAAGGCACTGAACTATGAGGCTGCACAGTAGAGCCAGTTGGCTTTCCTACATCACTTGGTAGTGATGATGGAAAGAACTGTTCTGCTTGTATGTTGATTTCCAGACTCTCACCTTGAAGAAAGACATTCTAATATCACCTGAGAAGAAAAATTGCAAAACACTTGATGAGAGTAATCACACTTGTCTTGGACACTGTCAAATTCAAAGTGTGATTTTCATCTTTTGCTATTTGACTGTGTATATTACTTTCTTAAATTGACAAGGTTAAAGCCTGCCTTTATTTGATAAATTGGAAATGGATGATAAGTTTTTCTAACGTGTAGATCTTGGAGGGGCTGCTGCACTGCATGTGCTGTCTTTGAATAATATGGACTTACGCTAAACAAAATAAAATACAGAATTTCTGGGTTTCATAACTTGTTTTCCCCCATATCATTTTGTCTACTAAAAGACCAAACTCACATGAGCTTGGCCAGAGCTCATGTGAACGTCTGGTTGTTCTTAGTTTATATCTCAAAATTGAAAGCTGACTGTTTCTTAGCTGAAGTGGAATACAGTTGATGCTTCAGGTTAAAATTTCCCAATTTTGCTTCCATTTTATGTATAACTTTCCATATGCATCTGATTATAGCATAAACCCATGTTTACAATGTTCCTTTGGATAGCTGTGTAATCATTAACATGCAAATTGTGCTGCCATGCACAGCATTCATTTTAATCTTTAATATATGTGAATGTATATGCCTGGATTGTCAAATGCAGATACCTAAACTTATAGTAAATATCTTAAATCCATATTTAGGCACATACTGATTTACAGATGTGCTTTGATGCATTTCACAACTGTGAACGCTCTTAGCACAGCTGGGAACCTATATCTACCTCACTGTGGAATAGTAGCCAAGTATAAGCTATACTAATGTTTGGGTTTTGACATTCTAATAGTTTCAGTCATGTTCTTATTGATAAGACAAAGAGTTGGAATACACTTTGTCAGACTTGAAGGAAAAAGGAAGATGTGTATTCTTAATCTAAATCCTGCTTGAAAATGATAGGATTAAAGATCAATTTTCTGTGCTCAGTTAAGAAACCTATTCACAGATACATCTATAAATGACACTAAAGCTCTGCTAAACTACATTACTAGGTATTTTCTTATGAAATTATTTGTCTGATGCTTATTAGTCTGTGTAGCTTGCACTATCAAGCTTACAGTTCAGTAAATCTTTTCATTTTCACAAAATGAATGGTCATCTGTGCTATTCCTTGAATAAACTGGAGTAGTATCAGATATCCAGAAGAGGGCACTTGTAGCCCTGCAGTCAGTTCAAAACGCTGTCTGTCCTACAAAGTTCTTGTGACTGGGAGAAAAAGACTTCAGAGTGACTTACCTGAATTAAGCTAGAGTACTAATAAGCAATTATAGGTTATGCATGGTATCAGTTTGAAGACTTGCTTGCAGGTTTCTGCAATTAATTGGCGTATTTATCACACAAGCTGCTATCAAAAAAGAGCAACACCTTTCAAGTGCTCAGAACTGCAGCTGGTGGTTGCAGAAAGCCACCCTTGTACCACGAGGGCCAAAAGCATTTTCTGCTCAAAATTCAGTTCAACCTCTAGGCTTAATAAATGTTTAGACAGTGACACTGGATTTTTCAGGCAAAAAAAAATATTTTCTACGTTTGGAAGAAAAAAATTACAGAAGAATCAAGGAATGTTGCACTTGATGCAGTATAATCCAGTATTTTAGGTCTGGTATGGAAAAATAATATATAAACAATTGTATTGTCTGTTAAAGTTTTTAGTCTCCAGCTAATTATATCTGTGAAACCAAAGTAGGTATTCAAGTATGATAGACGGACATGATGTTGTTGGTTGATCACGTAGCATCAAAATCATAACACCCAAGTTCTAGTATAAACACAGCAGTCAAATTTACTCTTGAAGAATCAGCAGGCAAGTTAGGAAGACTAGGTTAAGACTCTTTAAATTCTATGCCTAATAGGTAAGACATAAAATGTAATAACTTCTTTGGAGATATGTTAATGTGTGTGAGATCAGAGAGATAAAACATAATATCAGCTTTTTCTTCAAATAAGCAGGTTTGGTAGCAGAACAAATATTTTGAAAATGTTCAAGTTGCAAAAATTCATAGTATTCAGTAGACAAAAACAAATTGCTCTTGCAAGTAATTTCCAGTTAAACAAGATATTTTTTTATGGAGAAAGTTCTCATGAAAAGCTACAGCTCAACTGGCAGAGACCCTGTATTACTGTGAAACCCCCACTCCTCCTGACAAGTAAATCACTTTTCCAAGGGTCACTGAAGCTTTCTAACCATATTTTCCTTCATTATCCTGTTGGAACTAACAGGACTGACTTCTGAGGTATGTGAACTCGTATCATGTGTCACATGCAGCCTTCTGAGGACTAGAATTTAATGCCCTCCTGGGCTAGAGAAAACCACTTTTAATAGTAAGTACAATATCAAAAAAAGTGCTTTTATTTTTAAACTCTTTGTTAAATTTTAGTAGGGACTTTCTAAAAATTGAAAAATATGTCTTACACCTGCAGCATACAGGAGGCTAGAACCAAATCTTAATAAGGTAGAAAGCAAACATTTTGACATTTATTGGTGCCATTTGGTTTCAAATAAATGAATGTCTTTTGCAATTGCCATAGTTAAAGTACCTCTATTCTGCTACTAGTAAAAGTGCTGGGTGAGTGTGTGTGCACTCTCTATGGGGAATGTGGAGGGGAGTGTGGCAGTGGCACCTCTTTGCCTTTTTACTAACTACTCTTTGTGAATTGGTCCTATTAGATGAATGGGTCAGTCACACACTTTTTGGCAATTCCTCCTTCAGATGCTGTGGCTATCGTGATGTATGAGGAAAAGATTAGCTTTCAGGAAGAGACTGCTAGACCAGCTGATCTGGTTTGGAAGAAAGACAGAAGCTATCTGATACAGTTCTTCTGACCTGAATGTTTGCTTGTGTGTACTGAACATTAGTTGAAACAAGTCTCTTCTACCTATAAATCTTGCCTGGCTTAGTTTTCCTCTGAGATTTCAACATATCAAATTAATTGAATAACACTTGATACAATTTGTAAAGTAGTATCATTGAATTCATTCTAGTTATCCCTCTATATCATATTTCTCACCAGTGCCCTCTTGAGTTCTCATTAAGTGAAATTTGATGAGCTGTGATGATAGCAGGGTCACCTTCCTTGATTCACAAAGAAGCTGCTGAGCAACAAAATTCTACAAAGGATTACAGAATTAATCCCCTAATTTCTCTGTTGCTTATCTGTTCAGGCTGGTATGACAAAAAGAAAAATGGTTATTTTTATTAACATATCTGTACCTGTGGCTGAGATGATCCTAAATTTAGACTGTCATGTTCTTAATGCTGAGTGAAAAACAGGTAATAAAAAGAAAATGAATGTATGCATCCTCAGGAAATAAGAGATACCTTGAAGGTGTTTGACTGATGTAAATGTCAGATCCGTTTAAGGGGGCAGAACTGTATTACATCAGCTGAGGTATGTTTTTCCCAAATTCAAATTCTATGTATTGAAGAGCACACACGAAAGTTGCAAAAAAATGAGTGTATGGAAAATCTTGAGTGCACCTCTGCTGTTAGAACTTTTAGGGATGAGGAACTGAGGTGTGTGAGGGGATGGGGAGGATGTCCATGCATATCAGTGTAATGTGTTACAGTTGTGAAAACTCATGAAGGCCCAGTCTTGTATCTGATTTTTTTTTTTTTTAAAAAAAAAGTCCCATGTATTTGTCATGTAGATGCCCATTAACTTAGTTAATTTTCCTGTGTTAAATCCAACCAGCTTGTTCGTGATTAGTGTCTGTAGGACCAGGAGCACTTTAGGAAAAGCAGCCAGAGGACTTTTACAATATTGATTATGCATTCTTTCTTGGTATAGATGGAAAGGTGCTAATAGCTCCACTACATGGCAAAGACTACTGTTGTAACTGGTATTGGTTTTTCCATTCCTTCTGTCATTAGAAGGAAGAAAACATGAAGAATAGAAAGTGCTAGCAGCCTTTTCTGATAGAAAGGATTCCTCTAAGCAAAGCATAATTCATTTTCTCAGTATTTTCAGAGACATTCGTTAGCCGCAGACTCATGACTGAATGTGAAATAAGTATGAATCTGCCGTTGGTCTATAATATATATGATGAATGGTTATAACTAATACATCCCACAGCTGTATTTTCTTCAGCTTGCTAGAAGTACCTTTCTGCTGGAAAGCTGTCTGAGTTTTCAGCACAGACATTTATGGTGTTTGTTACTAAAGACAATAAAATTAAGTGTTTGAACATTTTCTGAGGGACTGGATAAGCATTTTAAAAGACTAAAATAAAGACAGCAGAACAAACTCTGTGGAAAGGCTAACCTGAAACATGTGACATTACTTCAAAGTCACATGTAACAGTAAGAAACTCTGAAAACTACTTCATGCTATAGAGGTCTGATGAGAAAGCAGATAGGTTCAGTAATTAAATCATGCAACAGAGAGGAGCGAATAAGGAATGGTGACAAAATGCAAAGCATACCTCATGGTAATGAGGAGCCTGCACAGAGGCTGCTATAAGCTCTGATATGACGTATCTGACTCCTATAATCCAAACCATATGTGCACAACATATTGCCTAGATCACTGTCAATTGCTCAAAAAAACAATGAATTTTTTTTTTTTTATTATTACTTGCCTCATTCTCTAGAACTGTTTCCAGTACTCATGTCAACTAATAGGTATTTAATTGTATTTAAGGATACTGGAAGGTATGGCATGCCTAGAAGAATTTCTGTAGTCAGTTGTGTCATTACCTATAAGAAATGCAAAAACCCCTTCATTGGCTAGGCAAATCTCAAGGTCTCAAGTATGGAATGAAACAATTTATTATACAGTTATAATAATGTACTATAACCTATTCACTTAAGTAAATGTTTTCTTAACTGATGCAAGTTGTATCCTCTCAACACTAGTGGATTTTATTTAGTATCACTTTGGCATACTGACTCAATTAATATGATCCACTTCAGCAGCAAACCTGATATGCATAAGGAGGTCTTAGGTTTAATTTCTTTTGCAGTCTGCCACTAGTCACTGCTATCTCCAATAAATTTATTCTTCCATCACATATGCACCCCAGGCATTGACTGTATGTTTCCTTCTTCCATCAGTTCACTCTTGTGGCATACTGTTTCCTGTCTTAATTTGACATCAGTCTTTTTCCACTACCTTTGTTCCCTCTGCTTGTCTCTCTAATACAAAACACATCATGATTTCATATAATCTGAGAAGAACTTGGAATCTTAATTACTCTGTATATCTCTCCCTGTACTTCTTCCTTTTGAGTGCTTCCTGCTTTGCTTCTGTGAATTTCATTCTTTGCTTTAGATTTAATTCTACCAACAGCATAGTAGTAAATTCTCACTAGAAATACTGCTGAATAAACAACCTAATTTACTGTCTTTACTGTCAACACTCCTTATCTGGTGGTTCTGGTTTTGATAATAATTAAACAATTACCTCTGAGCAACCTGTTCACTCCTCATGTGCTTCTCTGCTCAGTTCTCCAATTATTTTGTCTTTCTTCTCTTAATAGAGTGATTTGGAGAAAATTACTTGCATTGACTTAGTGAAAATAGACTCATACAGTGCAGAATATTTTAGGTTGCAATGGGCCTCAAGCTCTTTTGCTCCCACGCCCTATTCAAAGCAGGTCCAGTCCTCTCTGTTCAGCTGAGTTTTTAATATATCCAAGGACACTTATATCCTATATATCCATATATATATTGGACACTATCCAATATATCCAAGGCAGCCTGTCTCAGCGTTTGACTGTTCTCTGGGATTTCTTTTTTATTTTTTCCCCTCTCTAAGGATTTGGTATTGTTGCTGAGAGTTTGCTCTCTCCTATTGTCCAGGGGTCTTGCATTTGTAATCTAATATGCTTCACTGCTAGAATGAAACTTCATACTAGAACTGAAGTTTGCTATTCTAGAAAATTCTGAAGGTAACTTTTGTCTGAGAAACTAAATAACAATTATTCTTCATTTTAGAAAAAGTTTGCATATGAAAAAATAAACTAAAAGCATTATTACAAAATTAAAAGACAAATAATATAGAAGCGTCCTGATTGTATTGTCGAATGGAGACCAACTCTGTGTGTTTTTTGGCAAATTCTGTAGTGATATAATAGCAATAACTTCAATGCTGTCTGTCTTTCCCAGGACACATATTGTTTGGGGCATTCAGTAATTGTTTTTATTGACACCAAAGTGACATGACGGCTGCATTTTGAAATGTTGAAGCACAAATTCTCTGATTTCTAGATGCATATTACAGGCAACTCTTGAAGTCAATACTGTTTTAGATGCCAAAGTACCTCTTAGAGTAAGAGAAAAATTGAGAGCCCAGAGGAATATAAGAGATTATTGTATGATTGAGTATGAGAGAATTTTATAATAGCTGATAAAATTGTCTGCAAATTAACCAGTCATAACTAAAATAACATATGCAATCTATAACTGCAACCATTCACAGTGGGATATGCTCAGTCCAAGTGCTGTTAAAACTACTACAATGCAGCTTTCAGTTCTATAACCCTATATGAATAGATGGGTACTGCCTTTGCGTTATTATTACTGTATAACTGAGGTGCTGTTTCCTATGTATGACTGTTTGAATCCAGCCTTCAGAACTGAAACCTAAGCTCTAATCTAAGGTTTGCAGAGGGAATATATGTATACATATGCAGTTTAGGAATATTAAGGAGTTATACTAGGACTATTAGGAATGCAATAGATAATAATATAATAAATATATTATTATAACCTGCTTGGACAGATGCATTATATAGGCCAGGATATCCCTGTATCTCCTTCCTTCAGACTGAAATGTCATTAGCTTATGACTTTTAAATTGCAAAGATAAAGATAGAAATTTCTTTTGTATTAATTGTCTTCTTTCCAATATCTCTTAATCCTTCTTAGTCTTTGTCTCTGATCAGATCATTTTCAGAGACTGAGTAATTAATCCTACCTGTCCCGAGAACAGAGCAAAGAAGTGAGATTTGATTTTTGGTAGTTGCTAAGCACTAGCTTGAGTGAGCAAAGCTGCGAGAGAAGCAAAATAACTTTGGAAGAAATTTGTGAAAAAGGTGGCTCTTCCCACTTCAATTTAGGTTGACCGATTTCTTACAGCAGATTTGAGCTTTAATAGAGTAACTTCTGGACTTTCATTTGGCTTTTTAATTACAGTGATGATCTTGGTAAATGTTCAGGACATTCAGTTGTATTTCTGACATCTGCTTCTTGCCAGAGTTGCTGGACTGTGTCTGCCAGATAGGAAGTGTTTTAACTCGAAACCTGTCACTTGATGCTGACATCTGGAATTCAAAAGAAGGCTTACTCCAATACCTTGGTCTTTCAAATTTGTTTCCATTATTATTGTTATGATTATTATTATGATTATTATTATTCAATATTATTATATTTTGCACCCTCTTGATTAGCAGTGGAAAACATGGTCACCAGAAAGAATTGTACAGCAGTGTAACAATTCTGAGTTATTTCTAATGACAACACTTTCATTTTAGTGCTTCTCTGACCCTCTGTTTCCCAGTTTGAGTGTCTTTTTCCATTTTTGCCCCAGATAAAATATGTTCTGCTATTCTTCTGAGGCAAATCATTTAATGTAAATGTAATGTAAATGTAAATTCATTTTTCTTATGGATGCTCTTGATTTATATACCTTCGTTAAAGTCGATGTTGCAGCTTGTGGTTTTGCCAGTTTTCTTTGTAATTGCTTCCCCAGCATATAAACACTCTTTGCCTTCAGGAAATAACCATGGAATCCCTAAAGACCACTGAACACTTTGTCGATGGCACTTCAATTGGTAGTTATATTTAGGGTTGTGTTGCCCCAGAGGAAATAATAAATCATCTTCAGGTCAAATAAATATGCTTAACAAATGACCTTCAGGTCAAACCCTGGGCTTTGGAGGTCTTTCCATTTACTCTTTCTCCATTTAATGTGCCAGATCTCAAATACCATGTTAGCATTGCTGCAGGCAGTAACTGCAGATTTGGGTAAAGCTTGTCATGCTTTTGATGTGTTTACAGTAATGTTCATATCTATAAATGTATGCCAGTATGTTATGCCATGGCCTGAACTTTACTACATTTCCTGTTGTGTGCTTCTGCATTCTTACTGCTTTGGAAAACAAGGGAAATCATGTTGCTGATTAAAACAGTACAAAAGCTGAAAAATCTTGGACTATCACTAAAACATTTGGGTTTAGTAGGCCATTCCTTTTTTTTCTGTATGTAATATATAGGCATAAATATTCAGCATTTCTAACCTGATTATGTCAAAGATACCTTAACCAACTTATAAACAGCAAAAAGATGAGATGCAAATGCATGGGGAGAAAACTCTACTAAAAAAAGCCATTAAAATTACAGCTGCCTTTTAAAAATGGTCTTTAAAATATTAACAGAAACCTTTCTACACGTACTTCCACATCAGATGAGACAGAAGTAAAGACAGGATTATGACCCCAAATCTTCCAGATTCCATGTTCTGAACAAGTGTTGCAATAAGCAATTGACAGTCTGGCTTATCACTGCAGAAGAAAGAAGTGAAAAAAGTAATTATTCTTATGCTCACCCTTGTGCAAGAAACAGAACTGGAAAAAAGGATCCCCAAAGAATGTTTCTATAGAATTGATCTGTGTCTATCATAATTTTGAAATTGTATTTTTATGCCTTACCTAAACTTGAGTTATGCTTCAGTAACTTTAGAACTGCTATTTAAATCTTCTCAGCTTAATTGTTGAGAGTAGCATTAAAATCTCTCTCATTTCATAACCAACATTCATCATAGTCAATTTATATAGGAATAACATATATGAAAGAGCAAGAATGTACCCCCTCCCCCCACCCCACAGTTCCTCTCGATACCTTGGATATCACTGATGTCCTGGAATTCCTTGACAAACTCTAAATATCTAATTTTTTTTTAATCTATTATTTGTATTTTAGTATCTTAATTTACATGTAATAAGATTTTAAAACTACATAGACTTAAAAGTGGATAACTATTTCTATGCTTCTAGGAAACTGGAAGCTATCAATTCTATTGTATCTGTATGGGACCACAAAAAGCAACGATAACCACTACTGTAAACCTAAAAGTTAAGCCTTTGGTTTGACTCTGTGTAGCCGTATAACTTATAAGTTGTACTCAAATACTTTTCAATGTATTTGGAAAGTCACGTTGTTTGTGTTAAGAAATGTATGGGAGGGAAGTGTGAATAAATGATGAGTCTCTTATAACTGAAAATTAATTAGAGAAAGGTATGGGGTTTGGACTCTGGTAAGCGCTCATATAACCTGAAAAGTGAGCTGAGCAATACTTATATGACTACATCTAATTATTTTTTTCCCCATTTGAACTCATTTTACTTGGTTCTCAAAAATATTGTTGAAGAAATACTGACACATTGCCCAAGTGTCAAAATAGGACTTGGATATTTTTTTTTTTATCCTCTGGAAAAATACATAAAGAAATGTGCTAGCCTTTATAAAATGTGCAAATAAACTCAATGTGCAAACGTTCACTTTACTTGAAAATTTGCAGAATTATGAACTGAAAATTACATCTATGCAACACATGATGGAAGGGCCTCATCTGCCTTATAGATGTTACAGACTGAGATCAACATATCTTCCAAACTTCCAGCTTCCTGTGAATCAATACTGCAGTGTACTACATGGTTTATTTAATTACACAGGCATAAAAAAGTAGGAAAAACCCCACATGTATTGGAAAAAAATAGTATTATTTTCAGATTTTCAACTCAAAAGCGCAGTAATTTTGGAATAATGTAGCACAAGTACAGAATCACTGAGTGTCTTAATATATGATGGACAGATCAGAGAGATATGTCCAGCCACATGCATCTGCAGATGCGCTGGCTTTCAGGAGAAAAACGTATATTTAGTAAACAAAATACAGCATCAATCTTATTTCACTCTTATTAGGCTTAGAAATAAAAACTGCTTGAACAATCAATACTGCTGTTTAGAATATAAAAAAGTAAAGCCTTCCAGCTATTTGAGCATATCATGCTTTAAATTATTCACACCTAATATGATATACGAAAATTCTAATCCAGGCTTTCTCAAGACTACATGTGAACTTCCCTCATGATGTAGAGAGGTGAGATTTCTATTTTTTTTAGTATAAATATCCTTAAACGTAACAGATAACAATGGTAACCTCTTAAATCAGTAATGCACCTATTTTTCTTCATAATATTTCATTGGGTAACTTTCATAGGAAATGAAAGAGCAGGGTTGCTGTGGAGATAATGAAGGCTGCTGGAGAGTGAGCAAGAAGATGGGAGTAGACAGTGATGAAAAAATTGTTAAACTGAATTTAAGGGTGGGAAAAGAATAATTTTTTCCACATGAGGCTGGAACAGGAAAGATCTGACAGGGACACAAAAGGAGACACATTACCAATAACAGACATATTTAAGAATGAAACTGAGCTGGATTCATAAGCTATTACTGACCTACTTTTTCATGATCTAAATATTCTACTAGAAAATGAAATGTCATTTTCTTTCCCTGTACAATACTTAAAATAATCCAAACAAAAAAACCAACCAAACAAAAAAAAACACCATAAAAAACCCCAAACCAACAAAACGACAGTAAAAGTTTTAAATAATAGGTCTACTTAGACCTGTTAAACACATAAAAACATGAAATCAAAACTGGTGTTTTTTTCCAGGCAGTTCTCAACTTTTGGAGTAGAATATATCTTAACTGTGCTTTTAATAAAGCAAACAAACTAAAGTATAAATAGCAAGGTGACTTTCATAAAGATGCATCAGGACATTATTTCTGTGTAACTTGCTAATGGTGTGCTTTCTAATCAAAAGCATGTCATGGTAAATGACTGCTCCGTATAACAGAAAACTTAAGTGAAGAGATTATTACAGATTTCACATCCAGAAGTATATGAGTTTATTTGGAGTGATGTACTTGCTCCAGTAGTGAAACATAAATTGTTCACAGTGTGGTCTTCAGGTGTGTTTCACCCTACAAATTTACTTCTTCATGTAGACATAGTCTCAGGGAGTTGAAGCAAGCAATGGAAAAGAAAAGCCTTGTGAAATAAATTTGAGTGACAGCCGGAAGGAAGAATGCAATAGAACTGGAGACAGAGGTGAGATAGAGAAATGGTGACAGTCTTGATGCTGGGCTGGAGCATAGTGAGAGTGTTGTGAAGAAGTCTTGAATATAGCCGGGTCAAAACAAGAATGGAATAGGGAGACTGATTCTGACTGCTCTGGAGAGCACAACAAATATGTAGTATGAAAGCTAATAGTTTCTTGCTGTTGCAGGCTATCTTTGAAGTCTATGGATGAATATTGCTTGTTCCACCACCTGTGCTAGACCATGTGATAACTTCCTAGATAATCCTCCCTATACTCATGCAACAGCTCTGAAATAGATTTTAATGTTTCAGTTCTGGTACCAAGCTCTGCAGACATGACAAAAATTCTAGAGATGGTTTATAGAAGCTAAATATAAAAATACAGAATATATTTCTATTTTTAGAAAAAAGTATACACATATGCTATTAGTTTCTAAATTGCAAATGGGGCAAGCTTTGCCCTGATGGTGTTTATTTATGGCAACTTTCACATCCTGAGCAGATGATTTTCCAGCCTTACCCTTTTTCAAAGCTTTTGTGTGTTAGACTATGTCAGTATAGAATGAACAGTATAGAATGAATACATGAAACAATTTTGCTTGCTTGGGGTGTCCAAATACCTCTAGATTCCACTGCTTAATGGAAGTTTGCTGGAATTGCATTTGAGTTTAGATGCTGCTCCAGATGTTTGGTGACCTTAAAAAAAAAATAAAAAATTTCCAAAGCTCTTTAGGCTTCATATCTATTTAGTAACTTCAGCATTTGAGCTTGTCCTGGGTTCATCCTTTGCCACAGGCTCTCACCAATATGGAAGACATATGAAGATTTTAATCTAGTAGCTCAGTAAACAGTTTTGACATGACATTAAGGGGAGTTAATCGTTAGGAGTGCAAATATGCATCCCTAATGGTTGAGGCACCACTTCAGCCACTGAAGTGTAAGAGCAGCTGCCAAGTGCAAAGGCTGCTTGCTGTTGTTGGTAAAGGCTCAATGCCCACTCTCAGTACCATACTTCAGTCAGTGGCTGGGGAGTGGTATTGGTGAAGAAAGAGGTAGGGAAAACAATCACAAATTATATTTGTCTTGGGCTACAATGCTAGACATGAGAGGGCTTTGCTGTTGCAGCAGCTGCTGATGTTGAAGTCGGTAGGGATTTGTCACTATCTTCCACACGAGGCCTCTGGCACTGCAGGAACACTTCTGTGCACGGTTCTGGCCAGCATGTCTCCACATTAGACATTAAACCCTCTAACTATTTAAAAGAGAAACAGAGCCACTTAATAGTGTTTTAGATGATTCCCACCTGTTACAGTGCAATAATTCTGCAACCATTGAAACTTTTTAGTCATCAAAAAGGGAAAATGTGGAATTTTCTGTTCCCTAAGGATCTCTCTGTGACAGCAATTAAAGATTTTCCATTAACCGCATGCCAAGTGTATCTGCTTTTCTCTCTAACTAATATTAGTGATGGATATTAGCCAGCATGTTATACTAACAACTCTGCAAAAATCTTCAGTTTCAGGTCTCAAGTTTTCAGGTTAAACTTTCTGCAGTTCTACTTTTCAATTTATTTTGTCTTTTTTTTCGTTTGTGTGTTGTTGAAAATGAAAGCCTACCTTCCCCCTTCCTTTTTTTTTTTTTAGTTCTCTCAGTGTTTGCATTATTTTTGCTGTGGGAAGAGAGAAATTAAACTATAAAGATAATGCTTTAAAGTACACAGCAAACAGGTAAAGAAGAAAACTTCCTTACAGTCATTTTTGAGTACAGGTGTTAATTTAGTCTACTTGAAAACATTAATTTTTAATGCTGTCTAAGCTATGTTGGTGATCTAGCCATAATTTGGACACACTAAAGACCTGAAATATTTCTGCCAGTGTCTGTCCATAACATCTTCACATTTTGACATAATTGTGTGCAGGCTTCTACATGCAGAGTGAATAAATGTGACAGTTTGTTTCTTACAAAGAAAATACATCAGCTTTGTATAATTGCATTTTTCACAGCACTGTCAACTGGGAAGAGTCTTTGACAAACAAGTAATGCTCAGATTAAATTAAAGGTGCAGTACACCAATAAAACTGGTAAGTCTTATGTGAATAAGGAAAATAAACAGGAAAAGCAAGAGAGTGCTGTGGTGTTTTAATTCAATAGTTAGTTATAAGTAAGCAAAGAAAAACATTCTTTGCCTTTGCAGTGACCAGCTTTACAACATTGCAAAAACTTTAGATTTTCAGCTTCTACTTATTCCATTGTGTATGTGCAATAACAACTTGCATTTTGTTGGAGTAATATTCCTTCCTCTGTAAGCCTCTGCCTATAAATAGACTGTGAAAACTGGAGAGCTCCGCTTCAATGTGTGTATGTGGGAGAGTGAGAGATTATTCCTTTTAGCATATATAATGTTGGCTTCTCAAAGAAAAATGTCTGCTTAACATTTATATATGGCTGCAACAACATGTTTTGGGTTGGTTGGGGTTTTTTTCTGTAATTAAGTTTGCACAACAGACACTTAATGGAGATTAAAGATGAAAATCTGGTTTTGTGTATAAATACTGGTGTGATTGAAGTCAGAGGCAAGTTCCCAGTAGCAAAAAGTGTAGCTTAAGGTTGAATTTTTCTTTTTTCTCTTTTTTTTTTTTTTGGCCCTCTCTTTATGGGCATAATCCTAACTTTTTAAGGATAAATGCGCTATACAGTTTTAGATAACTTACCAGTCTGCTTGTTGCTCTCTGTTGCTATGAATTCTGGTCAGAGAGGCAAAATAATTGTTGGTGATATGGTTACTGATCATAGCCCACCCGCACAGAAGTCTGAAGAGGGGTAGCACTGGAATACACAGATGATGTGAAAATAGGAGAATCAAAGAAAATACCATGATTGCCTAAGGAAAGGCTGGCAAGGTAGACAATTATTTCAGAAGAAAGATTCTCTATAATCATTTTACTGATCAGCTGCACACGTTGGGAAAACACGCATGTAAAATCACATTTGGTGTAGTCCTTTCAAGTTTGAAGAAATTATAGTGCTACCACTGTTACCCTTGTCAGAGGTGCACTTACCAAAGGGGAAAGTTGATGTGGAAGGGTGGGCTAACTGCCTCTTGTGTTAGCAACTAGCTTTAGCATGACCACAGGTCATGTGATAGAGAGTTTTCTTACTTGCAGCAGCTCTATCCTGATTGCAGCTGCAACTCAGTCACAGCAAAATCAATACCGAACATAAATAGCAAAGGCTACTCTTATGTAGCAGAGAGTACTCAAAATAATCCATGTGATACTTCCAGAATTAGCTACATAAAAAAATAAACTCAGGTCTTAGCTAGACTTTACTTAGAGGAAATAAAGCTGGGAAAGTTTTGATTGTGAAAAATAAAAGTTAGATAGGAAGTTCAAATTCCTGTTATCTAGGTTGAGAGGAAGGATAGTTATTTATGGCAATGTGAAAATCTTTGTAACATTAGCAAATGCTCTGAACAGCTTGTTGAACATGTGCTCACATGAGCTGATTTTCGGACTCAAGTTAGTTTATGAAATCAAATCTCATGGGCAAAGAATATGATGTACTGTAATGACTATTCCACAGATCACAAAAGCAAAAAATGCCTGGAGACTATCTTGCATGTTACGATTTTAAGCAGATCTATGCTTTTCATCATATCAAGACAATCATAAATTAGATTATTTTTAAAAGAAACTTTTAGTTTCCTGGCATTTTGGCTACTTATTTTCAATTCTGTGAATATGTTTGGTTTCAGATCTCATTTAACTTAACCTGGTAGTGTGTGTCTTCATTCTCAAGTAGTGAAGTAAGCCAGAAAGGGAAAAACAGACGCTTGGACTTGTTTATTGAGAGAAGTACAACATGTATTTGTCTGCACACGTCATTCACACAAAAGGTGATGTTGACCTAGTGTAGAAAGAAGTAATATCATATTGGATTTAATGATCATATTTAATATCATATTGGATAATAATGATCGTGTCTTTCTCAGAGAAGATTTATCAAAGACATAGGAACATGTAACATCCTGAACCTACCCTTTGAGGTGAACTTGATCTAAGAAAACTTGTTTTTTAGAAGAAAATGTTTGGTTTAAGCTTTGTACTACATATAAATCAGGCCATATAATAAATTAACATTAACATCAAGTATCTTCTGAAACTTGTCCTACTTTTTTGTGCTATTTCTCCAACATTTTTCACTGGGTTAGTCCAACGCACAACTGTAAAAATGAAAGTGGTGACCAAGAAGAATTTTCTAGATTTTTGCATTCATTTTTATGTTTTTCTGAATTTGCATCTGTAGCAAGCAGCAAGAATATGCATCCAAGAAAGAATAAACCTTTAGAAAGCCTCAGATACTCTCCATATACTAAATATTAAGAAATAGGGGTTTGCCATAAATTCCAAATTCAAGAACACTCTCACTGGCGTGGCCACAAGAACCACACTGCCTGACTGAATTATTTCTGAGGTACATTACTGCTTAAATAATAGATAGATGCAAATTTTCCTGTTAAATCAGTGAATTTGAGCAAATAATTTCAAGTGTATTTTTCACTTGGAAAAGCCACAGATTCATTTAGGAAGACTGGGGGGGAAAAGGGGAGAGGAGAAATAATTATTCTTTTCCCTTCATCTCTTTCCTTGTGTGAGTTGATTTTGCTCTCTTGCTGAGCCCAAATAATGGTTGCAAAAAAACACAGGAGCAGAGTAACTAAAAATAGCAGGAAAGAATAGGGGCTGCAAGAAATAAGAGAAAAGACTGAGGGAAGAAATAGATAACTGTCGAAAGACAAAAGAAAGACTATACTGAAAACAGTTGTCAAGAGGAAAGGAGAAAGAAAAAAGAGCTAATACATAAAAGAATGAGTTTGATATCAGGTCTCTTCCACCTATGTTTGTTTTTGTTTGGAACATTTTCTTATAACATTAATTTACTTACAGCTCCTAATTTTGTGTAATACACAGTACAAATGTAAAGCATTAAACAATCATAGAATCATAGAATAATTAGGGTTGGAAAGGACCTTAAGATCATTTAGTTCCAACCCCCCTGCCATGGGCAGGGACAGAAAATATTATTGAGTATTCATACAGCATTCATGAAAAAATTGCACTTTTCAGGTAATTTATTTCAACTTGATGGCATTGTATTGCTGGGAGTGATTCAGATGTGTACATTGATTCGGTATCCATGGTAGCCATCTCCACGAAAGTAGGTTTAGGAAGACAAACAAGTCTGAACAACCCTTCCTCCTTCCTCCCCTAGCTCTATAAGCTGAGCATGAAGCCATATGGTATGAAATATCCTTTTGCTCAGTTGGGGCCAGCTGTCCTGGCTGTGTCCCCTCCCAGTTTTTTGTGCACCCCCAGCCTACTCATTGGTGGGGTGTGGTGAGAAACAGAAAAGGCCCTGACTTTGCATAAGCACTGCTCAGCAACAACTATAATAACACAACTATAACACATAACATCCCTATGTTACCAGCACTGTTTCTAACACAAATCCAAAACAGCCCCATACCAGCTACCAGGATGAAAATTAACTTTATCCAAGCCAGCACAAGTGTAAAACTTAAAATCAAGCTACAAGAGCACATCAATTCATCAGCTTTTCTTGACTGTAGTCCCTTCAGTGGGCCAACTGTGAACCAAAGAGAAACAATGTGGAAGGTCATCAGTTGATATGAAAATACACAAAACATTTTTTAAATCTTAATTTATGAAGATGAAATCTCTACTACAAATTCTGAAGTACCTAGTAACAGTGACAAGCTTATCAGTTAGCAAGGAAATCACTCTCGTTGTCAGGTGCTTTAGCACACTTTCTTATGAGCTGAGTGAGTTATGAGCCTTTCTCCAAGGACATGAAAGGCAAGTTTATAAGTGGAAAAGTAGAGAATTATAGTTAAACATTATGTAGAGTTATAGATAAGTATTTAAAGAGTGAAAAGAAAGGCATCAATCCCACACATTTCTACAACTCAAACTATTAATTACTCAAACTATTAATTTTTCCTCTGCAAATAGAAACTTTTGTAGACTAAGAGTAGTTTTTGAAAAGGTAATACAAGTTGGTTTAATCTGATTTTTATCTGATTTTTCTCAAAAAATTTTCCCATTTGCTAAGTAAGTACAGTGGGAGATGATAGTCTACATACTGATTTGTTATGTTGAATGTGCTTAGATCATAAACATGTTTTAACATGCAGTCTGGCTGCATCTGCCCTCTGGAGCATGGTGCACCTAGTTATAAAGATGTAATTCAAATTCAGTAGCCATGCAGTATAGATACTAGATTTTCCATCCACATACACCACATCAAATGGGTAAAAGGGGAAATCTCACTCTGCATGTGAAATTGTGAGGTGGCTCCTGGGACACAGATGAAACTGCTGCCTCTTTTATAAGTTGCTTCCAAGCACCTTCAGCAACTGACTCTGAAGGAACTGCTTTGGTCACTGGGTAGCCTGTGCCAGACCCTCCTTCTTTGATCAAACTGAAGAGGAAACTCAACTGAAAAGTGTGACACAATTGATCCTGCAGGTATTAATGAATTGCTAAATTGTCTTTATAAGAACAGGAGAAATGGAGACTACAGAAGGAAGTGGAATTTTCAGAAAGATTAAAAGTCTTTTTACATAGAGGTCTTATCTGTTTTGGGCATTAAGGCTCAGGCGAATTGTGGGAAGCCTGCTTGGAAGAAGGAAAAGGTAGGAGGCAAATGCGGCCTTTTATGCCAGCAGCTCTAAGAGCCATACGAAACACAGAGCAGAACTATGGGCTTGCTATAAATATCTGTGAGTCATCTTTAAAAACTAAAATGTTTCCCCTCTGCTTCCTTCCTTTTATTTTTTTTTATTTTTACTCCTCTGTTTTGTACCTATGTGTTTATATTAAGAAGCTTCTTGCCTCTCTTCTTCCAAAAGTGTTAACAGGGTGTGTATCAAGTAAGAAGCTGATGGAGAACAGTATGCAGTATTGTGGCCTTTGCATGTCTTAGAACTACTGAAGACTTTGATTTGTAGTTGAAAAATGCTTATACAACCACTTCAGCAGAGATGCTTAAGAGAAACAAAGATTGCTAGAACTGCGCAATTTGCAGAAAGTAACTTTATGCCCTTGTTATAGCCTGGAAACATGGACTTTCAAAGCAAAAGCTACTAGGATAAAAGAGAATAGAAAATTAAAGGATCATACATTCCTCTAGCAAAAATAATTTCTTAAAGTTCTGTAGCAATTATTTACACACATTTGCACTTGAAAACTTGTGTATTGTTTCCTTGTGTAGTCCAAAAATGGATCTGTGCATTTAAAATAGGATAGAAAGCAGTGATCATGATGTAAGATGAAAGCAATGAAACAACATAAACCATAAAAAGTCAGCTATCTTTGCATAAAATAATTGTTCCTAGTGGCAAGAGAATTAACACATACGCCTAGCATAAGCCATAGTGACTATGTAGTACTATTGAAAAGACATCAGGAATTAAACATAAATCAGGCCATACCTTCTAAAAAGCAAAAATTACTCTGCTAATGCTTAGGTGGTAAATGCATTATTTAGTGGTAGCTGTGCAATTCTATGTAACATACATAATAAATATTACACTTCCTTGATTTCATATTGTTTTTCTTGGAAAAAAAAATTAGGTGATTCTTAAAAAGCAGCAAGGTCAGTTTTAAAAGGAAGGTAACCTGAAGTTGTATCTTAAGAGCTATGTTTATTAGTTTCCGGGAAATATGAATGGTATGATTGGCTTTCAAGATTTTAAAGTATATACAAGAATCTTGTCATAGCATACTTTGAAATAATTTGTAGGAGTCATTGTTGGCATATTTGAATATGAAATAATAATTACTTCTGGTATTTTTTTGCTTGATCTTAAATTACAGGATCATAAGTGAAGTGGTACTTAGGAAAACCTGTATTTTGCAAAAAAGTATTGATCACGAAAGATTTTTTAGAAGCACTTTCTCTTCCTATTTCTCCTTTTATATCAAGCCTTGAAATAAAACTTATAAAACAATGAAAGAACCTAAACAATTATGAGCTAAATAATTAAACTAGAATTCATTCATATGATTTTCTTATATTGCCAAAAAAGGCTTTTTTAAGAAACTGTAAGAACATTTATTTTAAAAGGGTATTTTATAATAAAAAAGTCACACAACACAGGATCTAATTCTTTCTTAATGTCTAATTCTTTTTTTTATCACTTTGACTCTACTTGTTTAATCTGGATTAAAGAAGCATAAATTAGACCACAAACTGAACGACAGTGTTTTAATTGCCTACAAATACTATGAAAAATGTAAACACATGTAGATTTTGGAGCTTGCTTTATATTGCATTATATTGCAATTAAGAATATGAACATGATAATTATTTTTATCATGTATTTAACTTTGATTTAATGCATATTACAATAATTTCATTTTATAATGCAACTTTGTTAATGTCCTGAGAAAATTTACAGTTATGACCCTGTTCATTTTGTTCAATGTCATGAGGAGTGCTTATTGCTTTATCATTTATTTGAAAATATTGCACAGATAGTAGCTGGTGCATAATTAATGTTGGCCTCGGAAATTAAAACTTATCCTTTAAAGTATGTAAGTTTCTGATCAGACCAGACTGGAAGCAGTTAATTTACTTTTGATGATCTTATTTTTGAAACTGTAAACCCTAGAAAAAAACATTTATGTGCTCTTAAACTGGGTCCTTAACCTTTTTGGGCTTTTGCATCTAAGGGTTGTTTCATTGAAGCAATAGGGAAAGAAGCAGTATTTGCTGCATTTTACCACCTAACAAGTTGCACTGCGCAAGTTTTCTGTGTGATGTGGAGGACTGCTGATAACCAGAGAGTGTTTTCTTTCTACTTCAGGGACATGTGATTTTGATAACTCTCTATGGTTATGCCTTCATGCATACATGATACACATACCCCCTGCTTCAACCCTCTGCCTGCCACTGGCGCCTATTCAGTCTAGCAGTTTTTGACTGAATAGTTACAATAAACTTTCTACTCTTCCTGGCTGATGTGCTGAAATGAACACATACTTTGTGGAGTAAATCGAGTAGTATGGACATCCTTCCATCTCTCAAGTCACTGTCACTGCAGTAAGTAGCCTTTAGGTGTTTGCAGAACAGTGACACAGGCTCTCCAGGCTGTACTTTACTTTCTCCAAAGGAACAACAAAAGGGTACCTTATAGATGTGGAGCTTGTTTGTTGTCACTCAGTTTCATACTACTCAAGAGTCTAGTAAGTTCTGCTTCTAAAAACCTGGGCTGAATGTTACCATCTTCTTTTCTCTTGTGCCATATTTTCAGCACAGTCCTATGGAAAGTAGTAAAAGTTTGGAAGGATGTAGATAACAGTCTAAACATTTTTACAAAGGCATTGACTCCATCAAAGCATAGATAAGGTTTCAAAGTATAACAGAAAATTTCTGAAAATTATGTGTTGTACATTGTTTTGTACATTAATGCACTCAAAGGATTTGAGTTATTTCAATTGTAACAGAAAGGGAGCTAAAAGAGTAGGCAAGGGGAATGCCAATATGTAGTAAAGTCTTAGAGGTTATGGGGAAAATGCTTCTTAACCACAGTGGCAGGGCAAGAAAAAAGTAACAATTTCTTTGATGTTTATATAACAAATGTTCAGCAAGAGAGGCCAGGTTTTGATTCCATTACTCCTAGAAATGCAGTCTCTGCAGTTCTCACTGCAGCTTGCATGCCTCTCATGCAGAAGAATAGGAATCCCTCTGTTGGAGGACCCTGAAAATATCTATGCCCATCACATTGCATCCTGCTTATTTCCTCGCCACTTGACAGGACTAATGTGATTGTCAACATCAAAAAACAGGTCACAACAGCCCATTATTGAAAAAAAGCCGAAACCTAGAAATACACTCTGGGCTGCAGAAATATCTAAAGACTACTTCCATACTTAATTGTTTTGTCATATTGACATGGAACAGAAGTTATTTAAAAGCAGAAATTATTCTTGATGCAACAGTTATTCAGAGATGCTCTGTCCATCTTTTAGGATATTCTATAAAAAAATCAGTGATGTTGATGATATTACTATGACTGGTATATCTACTTCTGTTACAACTATTGCTGTTTTCACAATAACAACAATAATAGCAGTACAACCAGCCATCATCTGTGGTACTAGGTAATTCTTTTTTATAGAGAAATCAACACAGCAATGACATATTATGATTGATATATTAGCACATCTACCCAATTATGTGGCTTTGGGGAAATAATGTACAATTATATGAATAATTTTTTGCACATATGATTTTTATTCTATTTTATTCTATTAATTTCAAAGGCTGTCCTCAAAGCAAAGAACTAGGCTGAGTGAGGAAGAATAAGGAAAGACAGTTTTCAGTAATGGTTCAGTTTCTTGATAACTCTTTTTGCAAGACTTCTAAGAGAAAATATTAAGCTAAACGTAATGCTATTTTTAGTTTGCCACTTTCTGAAACTGGCCTTTGTGATAATTGTTGCTCAGAGATAAAGAGTAAACAAAAATATTTCAGACTGAGCAGCCAAATGAGTAAAGGTGTCAGGTTTACATTCACTGAAATTGTTGGAAGGAATGCAATATGCTTTCCCTTACCGCTTCAGTTACAACTCCAGAGCAGATAGCTTTCTACAAATCCTTCTGGTCACCGAACTAATGAGCAGAACTATATTTGTACAACACTGACAATTCAAAAAGAATGTTTATTAACTTGAAATATTTAGCGAATTCGTGTCTGCTTCTATAAGTTACTCTGTTTCAAATAGACTCCTCCAGAATTTCAGGAACAAAATATTTTGGCTTTTAGATGTCTTGAAAATTTCCTTTGTTCAGAAAGTCTGTTTTTCATATAAGCAAATGAAATCAAGCATTTCAGCTTTTTAAAAATATTTTTGGCCCAACTTTGTGAATCTTTTGTTGTTTTCTTTTTTCCCCAAACTTTCAGGATGGACTGAAAAAATAGTCAGTGTCTCTGAACAGAATAAACTAAGAATTTTGAATGAGTGATGTTGAACGATTTCTCCAAATGGAAAGCTTTCTGCATTTTCATTGTATTCTGTGGTTGTTCTCCATCCGGGAAGCTCTTGAGACACTGGAAAAGTCTTAGTCTACAGCCTGTCTTACATTGCTCAGGTCACAAACCAGCATAGGTCCCTGGACAGTGGTATGCTTTGGAAAGAGTGATTCTGTACCTGAGATGATATCTGGATTAACTGTTTTAGGTTGGCACCTAAGGTGAATGATTGAACTGAATCCTTTGCATTTCCATGGGATATAACAGAAGTGTGGACAAATAGTTCAAATAGGCATCTACATGGGGACAGTCCCCAGTTACCTTTTTAAGTTAACAACTTCTCTAAAAAGGTTCAGGTAATGATTGCTTAGTTTCCTTTCTCCTGGTGCAGGTCATGATATGCCTTTCTAAGAGCACAGAACTTTTAATTCAGCACTCTGGGGGATGTCACAAGATAACGGAATGTGGCTGAAGCTCTGATTTTATTGCTGCAGGAGCACAAACATCTAGAATTCTGCAGACAACGTCACTTTTATTTTTTAACTTCTGAAAGATGTTTTTTAAAACCTGCTTTTAATGTAGGCTTGCATATGTAGTTATTTGTAAAGTGATCATCTTTGTTGCGATACAATATTATTGTCCCTCTTTGCAAGGAATGTATCTTCTAATAGCAGTTCTATCTAATTTGAAAACCTACACGAAAGATTCAATGACTCCCCAAAAAGGCTGCTGTGTATTCTTAATTTGTTGCACTTCTGCTTTGTGTTTCTTATGTGGGCTTTACTTGATATGATATCAGTACATTCCCTAAGGATCCTAAGGGGAATTTTTTTTATATTAGAAAAAGTGCTTAACAAAACAGCTTTTATTTTTGAAATACACAAAACCCCAGTGTGTATCACCTATGGCCAGTAGAGCTATAATGGAAACGGGGTGTAGCTCTCTACTATTCTCTTTTGTATTTAAAGCTGAATTAAGTAACATAGTAACTATAGTTAATTCATTACCATATGGAAATTTTAGCCTTGAAAGATTTAAAAGCTAATTACTGATTGCCGTAGTGAAACAAATGGAACTCTCTATTTCTATATGACTAAGCATTTCCTCAGTGAAAATACTTTCTACATGATGCTAAGTCTAACTGTTACTATTTAAATTCCAAAATAGTTTCTGAATGGCAGATTCATTCAGTCTTACTGGCACAGATGCCTGCTGTATGCCAGTAAAGAAGCAGTCCTGAGAAAAAGGTGAAGTGTTTTTTCATTGGGATGGGCAATGAAGATATTCTCTTTTTGCAGTGGTGATGGGAATTAGCTCAAGTCCTACCCTGACAGGGAGTGTTCTGAGTCATGCCTGGCTTGTTCAGGTACAGTTCTGGTTGTCCACAGGGCATCAGCATGCATCTCTTATGGGGTTCTGTCTTCATAGTGGTCATTCCTTTTTTTATCCCCACTGAACGCCCTTTAAAAATCTTTCGGTAATAACACCTTCACAGTATGACACTTTTGAAAGGTTACGGGAATAACCATGAGTAAATTTGGTTTCTGATGCAATATATAAAACACAAAAGAACCTGCTATTCATGTGTAATTAAAAATATTTAGATTGGCCCTCCATATCTAAACTCTACATAAAAAAAAAAAAAAAGAAGAAAAAAATAGCATAGTTTGAATTTTGTTTGTCCTCTAGTCATTTAAACTTTAAAGTAACCTTAAATTATCTTCAGGGAGAGTAAGTACTTGAAATTATATGTTATTCTCTCAAATCAAACAGGCGAACAGAAATGTTGCCAGTTAATGCATTTTGAGTTTATACACTCCTTTAAGCAGTGAGTATAAGCATTTACCAGTGTACTTTCAGAAGCTAGTATGTGCAGACTAAATAGAGATTGACATTGCAATGAAAACAATTGCTATGAAAAGCAGTGAAAAGCTCTATAGATTATGTGTGTCTACTTCTGTTATAAATGTCTTAAAAGTTTGTGATGCTTGCATTGTATCAGGCTCCTAGACCCTGTGAAATTGTTGGGCTAGAGGCACTTTTTATCTTCCCATACATAAGCAAATGTCATGAATGTTAGTGGGACACGCATATTTCACAGTTCTTCACAAAACCAAGGTGTTCTGCCTCATCTTCAGCCTCTGTAAATATAAAGCCAGCATTAACAGAGTTGAGCCCCTGTCTACTTTCTCACCATCCATAGCAATGTTTTGTGGGATGGTTATGGCAGAGTAATGTACACAAGCAACAGGGTTCTTGTGCAGTGTGAATTAGAGGCCAGCATTGGAATATCTCCTCATATGAATTTATATTTAGATATGGTTAATTTCTTTTGGAAGGGAAAGAAGTTGGGCATCAGACACCCCATTAAAATATTTGCATCTTGGATTATTTGCCTGTGAGGTGCCATTCTGGCAGTCAGGCTTTGAAGAGAGAGGACTGACTTCCATGAAAAAGTGACAGTGTACAACACAGTTTTGCAGAGAAACGAGCACCAAAGTGTCTTGCTGTGTGCTCTTGATAGAAGCCTTTGGTCTTTTTCTAGAGACCCAGATTCCTTCATTGTAATGAATCTCTCATCCCCAGTGACCTACAGTGACTGTCCCTCCCTTCATTAAAGATAACAGGAAATTTGCCAATAAATTCAATAGAGACAGAAATAAGTCATTTATTCTCTACCATTGAAACACATAAAAGCTTGTCAAGTCTATGAATAAATAGTTTCATCCTTCTTATTTTAGACTCATATTTTCAAATGTTCTGACTCTTAGTCTTCAATGAGAAAACTTAACGAGACTGGGCTACTCTCTCAGAGGCTTGGATACTATGAATAACTCCTGATGTAAACTAATTATTTTTTTCAGATGCTACTATCCTACAGTGATAGTAGTACAGGCTGCATTATTTATATATTTCCTAAAAGAAATAACTTACCAAGATGGTTCTACCTCTTTTTTAACTGACATTCTCAAGTGAAAACCAGGATAACTTCAACCACATCTTGCAATCTTACAACCTAGCTGTAATGTTGCATGAGTTTGTTTCTCTTTCATTCTTCTCTGGTTCAATATGCAACTGCCTGCTATTTTACACTTTCCACAATTAACAGAATTGGGTTATGATACAGGAGAGATAATTGAACCCAACCACAGAATGCCTAAAAAAACCCCTTGAGAGGAATATTTGGGAATATTTGTATGCAAGTTCAAATGCATTTTTGCATTGCAGAGCTGAATTCCTGAAAGGGTGAACTTGGTTTGCAAGACTCAGGAGAGAAGATTATTAGCTGAACAGCTTTGTTTCATTATATGACTGCTAATTTATTATTCTGTTACAAGCTTAAAAATAGACATTTTCCTGTCATTTCCTTTAAAATTATGCTTGTTTGACTTCTTTATCTTAAAAGGTACAAAAATACTTGAAAAAGCACTTCTCTGTATGCAGAAACATTTATTTTTTTTTTCTGGCAGCTGCATCAATTTGTTATATTCAAATATTTCACACTTATATTTTTTGCAGAAGGAATCAGTTCAAAATTACAAAAGAGGTTGGCCAGGATTTCACGAAATCACCTAATTCAACCCCTCAGCTCAAGGCAGGGTCAGCTAGAGTAGGTTAGGTTTATGTCTAGTTACATTTCAAACATCTGCAAGGGTGGAGACTCCACAACCTTTCTGGGTAACCTGTGCCTGTATTTGACCTCCCTCACAAGAAAAATGTTATATTACATTTAAACAAAATTTCCCGCATTTCAGTTTGTGCCTGTTCCCTCTTGCCCTGTGACTGGGCGCCACTGAAAAGAGTTTGGCTCCATCTTACTTACCTTTCCCCATAAGATAAAAATATCTGACATGATGACATCACGCTGAGCCTTCTCCTGCCCAGGCTGAACAGTTCAAGCTCTGTCAGCTTGGACCTCACATGAGAGCTGCTCCAGTCCCTTAATATCTTTGTGATCCTTTGCTGGATTTGCTCCACTATCTCCGATTAATTCTAGTTTTGGGGAGCCCAACACTGGACCCAGGACTCCAGATGCGTCTCACCAGGGCTGAAGGATCCCTGCTTTGACTTGCTAGCAACACTGAGCAACTCTAGGAGGTTACTGGCCACTTTTGCAGAAGGGCATGTTGCTGGTTCATGGTCAACTTGTTATCCACCAGATCCTTTTCTTTCAAGCTGCTTTACATAGCTTAGTCATATACAGCTAGAAGAAAACAGTAGAGAAGCTACTGAAGGACCAAATTTTCTTTCCAAATATGACTTCAGTCTTACATTCCTGTGATGACAGAAACTAGCCCAAAGTAGAAGTTTAAGCATCGGATTCTGATTAACCTCCTTGATTCTAATAAATCTCACCAGCTCCAAATGAAAGTTAAAGGGTGAGGTGGTGTGTTATTTGAAGGCTGGTGCCTAGGGGATAGGTGCTCTTGGTGAGCATTGAAGAACAAAGCAAGGAGCTGAGGTAGGTGAGATGAAGTTACTTTGTTGAAAGTAGGTAGGATGTTTTTTTTTTAATGAGAGATATGTCTAAATAGCTTGTAATTTAAGCCCTGAATCAGAGTGAGGCAGAAGGGAACCACATGGAAGGAAGCTCAAGGGCTAACTGTCTGTCAACAGTTCCTCAGACAATGAAATACAGGCTTCTGGAAGGCAAATTAAAGTAATCCTAACCTGTGGAGGAGGTCTAATTATATTCCATGATTAGAAGGACATCTGAGTAATCTGTCCTACTTAATTTGTGCTATAGCCATATCTCTGCACTGAAAGGGTTCACTTGCCGAAATAACTCTGGGCTTTCTTGTATTTGATGTTATTTTTTTCCCAGTAATATAGGTTTTTGTGCTCCCTTCCCTCCCTCAGTTCTGTGGCACTCAGCTACTCTAAGTGAAAGCAGCAGTTCTGAAGCATGTTGTCTATACAGTTCATGTGTAGTTGAGCTACATAGATGCAGCAGCTGAATCTTTCTTAGAATCACTGCCCCTGTGATTGAGCTGAAATACTGGAGTTGTGGTGATTATGTGGATGAATTATGCTTGTTTATGCAGTATTTTTCCAGCACAGTTAAGGTTGTGAGTATCCAAAAATCTCTTTACATCACCATTGACAGTAGCATGTCTGCCTTAGACCCCTGCCCAAACAGCTGCAGTGGTAGATACATCTTTTCCTCTAGAGACAACCAAAGCATCTGACTGTACCTTACATCGACCTTCAGTCTTTTAAGGATTGAACATCTGGGTAAGACACAAGCATTAGACTTCTATAGATAGCTATGAAAAACTCATTGAGTGCTTGTAACTTCTAGTATCTTAAGTTTTTGAACCTGACTAAAGGTGAAGTCTTAGTGTGTGCAGGGGAATGTTAGGTTGTTGTTTGCTGTCAATACTAAAATGCACAAGTTTCTCTAAAAGTGTCTGCTGTGTACAGGCTATCAGCTGCTGGTCTTTAAGCAAGTCAAATCTCCCTATTAAGCCTCAGCTGTTGCTTTTGATTTCTCCACAGTTGTGTCAGCACTTGATTATGAAGAAAATGCCAATTTTTACTTCTGGTGGAGAAGGTTTGTGGGTTTTTTTCAGTTTAGTTTATTTCTCTGAGAGTGACTTTTTTGTGTCATTCTGAATCATTCTGTGCTACTCAATGTTAGCAACATTAAGCTATTTCTGCATTTAGGTCTCAATTTTTAGGAGAAAAAAATCAAAGTGCATTGAATAACAGAAAGAAACTGCACAGTTCTATTTTTTTTTTTTTTTTTTTTTTGACATAAATGTCCATGCTTAAAGAAAGTTATGATCTGGCTTATCAGCAAAACTCACAAAGAGGTGAGCCTTATTCCTGACTTGCTATTTTTTCCTACTGGAACGGTTTCTCTGTAATCCCAGGTGGTTTAGAACAGTTGCTTGCTGCTATTAATGGAGGTATTTCTTCTTTGTTATCAGATTATTCGGGTAGCTGTTATACAAAAAGCACAATCATTTTGCTGCCTTCCTGAGATCTCAAGGTCTACCAAGATGTTAAAAGAAAAAAAAAGTTTAATATGATAAATTGCCTTTTTATTTAAGCTGAGGTATTGCCAAAGCTGACAGTTTTCTCTAATATTTCTTGCCCACTTCTGTTTTCATTGAATGTCTTCAGAAAAAAGACAGATGAAGTTATATGTGAATTTCAGTAGTCAGTGCGATCTAAACCCTGCCTGTTTGGGTATGTTTTCCTCCTGTTGTTTTGGGGTATAAGGGGTGTGTGGGAGGTAGGGTTGTTTGATTAAGGTTGTTTGGTTAAGGTTTTACTTAAGCAGCCTTAAATGCAAGCAGTCATCCTATTAGAATTAGGGTGTTGTACGTCTCTGAAATGCCGACATAACTATCAAATCAGATTTTGTTATGCTACTCAAGAGAGAATGTATTCACTTAGGAACATACTCTCCATTTCACTGACCATGGGTGTTTCACTGTTACCATCACTTGCTATATAACTGCAAACAGTCTTTAATGCCATCTGGTCGTACTATTCCAGTTGTTGAAAAGCTGCCTTGGATCAGAAAGACAAGTATCAGCATACCTAAGGCTTTGCTCTCACTCAAGTCATGAGGCTTTACTCTAATTTCTTTGCCCACAGGACTGCCATGGCTCTGCCTGAAAGGGCTCTCCTGGAAAAGATAACAACAGAAGGGGAAAGGTGGGTGGAAGGTGTGGAAGAAAATGGAATGGAAGGAAATGGAAATGGCCCCTTAATGGTCAAGATAAAATAGTCTTAACCCTAAAGTTCTGAAGGAACTTGCCATTCATTCAGCAATGTGGGACAGAAACAAATAGATTCTTATTTAATGCTTGTGTAAGCCTGTAACCTTTATAGGGAATTTTGTAAATTGAAACTGGATGTGTGGTCATGGAAGAAAAAATACTGGATTTTGTGTGAAGTAGTAACAGTGGCTACCAAAAGATGGTTGTGAGTATTTATCTCAGTTTCTTCCCTAGAACAGTAATTTCCAACATAAAGGGCTGTTGACGTGACAGGAGGCACTAAATAAAATCTAAGTGCTATATTTATAACCTGTTTTGTGAATCTACCTAGCAGCAGTACGCAACTTCTGGCCTTTTGACTTCATGCTTTTTAGACACCCTTATCTGAAAAATTAATAATGAAACATTAGAAACTCATTTGAAATACTAATCCAAATAGCGTTTTTCTAAGGAAGGCTTTTTCATACTTTGTGTAAGACTGCAATTTTCTGAAGTGTGAAGTACTTGTTTTTGAAATAACAAAATCCTTAATTGTTTATTGCTAAGTGGTAAGGGAAAGGAAGTCATCAAGAGATACATTAGAATTCAGAATGGCTAGTCTGATATTTCACTTAATTTGTCATATTTTGCTATAACCTTTGTGGTCTGTGCGGTGTTATTAGTTTCTACTGTCTGCTAAAAGGGGAAAAAATGTAGATTGGCTGGTTACCTTTCAAAGACCTGCTCATGAACCGTTATATTTCAAAAAAATCACAGTAGGTTTTATAAGAATGAGATTTCACAACATGCTGGCAATTGTAACATGAAGTATTAAAGCTGTTTAACTGTTTGGGTTTTTTTTCCACAATGTCAACTTAATGCAAAGTGGCTGAAGTCTGTGACATTCACTGGTAAACCCAGAAAAAGTAGACAGATATGACAGAACTGTATGCAGCAGGGCAAACCTACCTATAAGAGCAAGATAACAAGGGAGTCTTAAAGATTGCTCTCTTGGGTACTTACCTGATATATTCCACCCATTTAGGCACAGGCAGAAAATTTCAAGCATGCATTTGACTGAGCCATAAAAATAGAAAGCTACTTATTTATTTTGTCACAGTGATGATATTGGACCTTGACACTAAGGCCAAACAACTTAGAATCGTAGAATCACATAATGGTTAGGTTGGAATAGACCCTAAAGATCACATGCAACACACCTTAGCATCATCAGCAAACTTGCTGAGGGCACGCTCAATCCCACAGTTCATGTTGCCAACAAAGATGTTGAACAGGATTTGTTGCAACACCAACCTCTGAGGGACACCACTCGTCACTGGTCTTCATGTGGACACTAAGCCATTGACTGCAACTCTGTGTGTGACCATCCAGCCAATTCCTTATCCACCAAGTGGTCAATCTGTCAAATTGAGAGACAAAGATGAAGAACAGGAAAGTGTCAAATGCCTTGCACAGGTCCAGGTAGATGACATCAGTTGCTCTACTCTTATCCACAAATGCTGTAGCCCTATCATAAAAGGCTACCAAATTTGTCAGGTATGATTTGCCCTTAGTGAAGCCATGTTGGCTGTCACCAATCAGCCCCTTATAGTCCATGTGCCTTAGCAGAGTTTCAAGGATGATCTGCTCTGTGCCACTCTACTGAAATCTTCCTGAAAACAAAGGTTTGCAAGAAAGATTAACCTGTGGAAATCTTCTGTGCCTGTGACACTGGGACAGCATATGCTGAATGGCCCTTGCAGCAGTGCATGCTGGTAGCTTTGGTGCCCACAATCATTAGCTGTTTGGGAGAAAATAAAAACTACACCTGATACCCACATTTGAACAGTAACAAACTATAATGGCAGTGCTTTATGCCAAACAAAATGATAAGTTAGAGCACTCTACCAGGTTTTGCATGATCAATGTGCTGTGACATGACAATTAAAGATCTTTTGGATCAAGTAGTAATTGTCACATCCAGCCTGTAGGGAATGTTTGACTACCAATTTGGCATCTGAGTGTATGGCTGGAGTACATCATGGCTGATACAGTGATAGGACCTTCTGAATTTGAAGCTGTATCTCATGTGATGATAAAGCAATTTGAGCATCATGAAATAAAGATGTCAAAAATATTTTGGGTTGCAACAACAAACTGTGTAAGCATGTGAAAGTGATGCTTATAAGTGTCTTCAATGTGTAATTTTTTAAATTGGTCTATTATAATTATTACATATATGGTTCCTGTCTGTGTCTAACAAACACAAAGTATGTGGTATATTTATTTTACCTTTATAGAAATTGTCAATCCATTTAGCAAAAGTTAGCTATATTTTTCATTTCAGTAAAATTTGCACTCCTCTAAAATAAATCCTGGTCCATTTGCAGGATTCTTAGTTAATTAAATATCTGAGACAACAGGCATGACTTTAAATGTTCTTGACTCTTCACTTCTTATGAAAGGCTTTATAACAAGGAACCTTGTTTTATTTCATAAATTGTATATCATCTGATTTAAAAAAAAAAAAAAAAAGTCTATTGCTGAGTTTGCCACTTTCCTGATTTCCTACATTAGTTTGAAATCACTTTGTGTCTTTCCAAGGCTAAGCCATCAAGGGCCTGCCTGGTTTAGCTGATATTTGAGATCCCATGTTGCCATTAATACTCATTAAGCTTTTCCACCCATTTTAGGAGTTTGGGTATCTCCATTTCAGTTCTGACAGATCTGCCTACAGCCAGATAATAATGCCAAAGGTTTGTTTAATGGAACATATGGGAGTGCTGGGCAACAAATACTATAATTATCCAAATAATTACCCCATTTATTGCCAGCATCTAAGATCAGATGGCAAGTATGTGCTTGGATAATCAAGGCTCCCTTCTCACAGGCTTCTTCTTGCTGTAGTTAATTTTGTCTTCATTGGAGGGCAGAGGGTGGTTTATATAGTTGATTTGTAGCTATTCATTTGCTGTTCTATTAATACTATTGTAAAATGTATTCTTAATCTTACAGTCTTATTTAAAACCCAGCTATCTCACTGCAAGCCTCAAACATAACTACTATGCAGTATTAGTTTATGTTTTAATGGAAAAAAAGGCACACATTTTTACTTATTTTATGGATGAGGGCACCTTATAGAAGTAGCCGCTTTTTAGTCATTAGAATGGGATCTTTTTGACAAAGGGGCTTAACAACTTTATCCTACAGCTACTAGTTTCACTGCTCACTTGAGCAAATAAACCATACACTTCAGGAAAAGACTTCTCAGAAGGCATTTCAAAAATACTATCAAACTGCTCCAAGATTTGTTTCACTAGTAAATTTTTTTTTCTATTAAATAGGCAAAAATCCCAAAGGCTCCAGATGATCTAATAATGAAATACATTCATATCAGACTGATCAAGGAAAGACTGAGCCCAGAATACTTTCATATTTTGTACCAAAGTATAAGCTTTAATATATATGTCACACATATGCATACACTACAAAGTATTTTACAATACATACAAACCAAGTATTTTAAAGTAATATTGCTGTCTTAGACTCAAGTGATCTATGGTGAGGGAAACCTAGTTGTACTTGTCCATACAACCTTAACTCTGTCTTCACTTGTGCATAGTACTACACATTGCATAGAGAGGGGAATGCTGCTGTTACATTTCTATCTACTCTAGACCTGCTTTATGCAGTGGTATAAATATGAAGGTTATAACAAAGCCAGATATCTTTTGTTCCAGTGGCTTTGGTTACTTAGCTATATTCTTGGCTTTAACTTGCTATGATGCAATTTGGCCAATAATTTCACTTGACTTCTCAGAGAAAGCATCTTGTGCAACTAGCAAAATATGGCAAGATACAGAATGCTGTTGTTGAAGATGGCTGCTGTGAGATTCTAGTAAAGTTGTATTGAGCCAATAGAGTTCTTGCTTGTGCAGTGAACAATCAATCACAGAATGCTCATGAAGTATGAAGTGAGTGTTGCAGGGTAATTTTTGTTTTAACAAAAGACCCCCATGTGTGGGATTACATGCAGGTCAAAACATCCACCTGGCATCCAGTACTAAATCTCTAATGCAAACTGCTTTCAGAATGAGAAAAGAAGAACTTCATTTTCCCATCAGCCACCTGGAAATTGCTTGTACTTATCCCTGTTACATACCATAATTCTACAATGGTATTATGGAATCTGGGAAGTTATTAACAATTGATATGATGTCTGAGGGTCTAATCAGAAAGAATCCCTTAACTTGTGGTAATGATGTGGTAGAGCATCATACAGAGTCGTAAAAGGAGACAATTAATTGTCCCACTTTCCTGGAACTCCAAACTAAGCTAACTGAGTATGCCCAACTCACAGACAACACTTTTGTGCTGTCACCATTTGGTGGTTTATCTACGTACCAAAGCTGTGGACTGCTGTTTGATGCAAGCAATTGAGACTGGCAGTGTCACCAAGAAGAAATCTGTATTGGCAGCCTCTGAAAAGTACTTGAAAGGCTCTCAAAACTGTAGTTTTGTTAAAAATCATAACATTATGGATCTATTAATATAATCTTTGAAGCCTCACTAAATTTTTCTTCTAGGAACAGATAGAGAACAAATATATTTAGACACTAACATAGAATACGATTCTTTATCAAGAATCTAATTTCTTATTTGGAAGTAAACATCTCACTGAGTGCACTAAAACCAGCACTTTAGACAGGAGCTAGCAAAAAAAAGCCCCTCAAAACCCGTATAGGAGAGTGTTCTATTACATCTGCCAAAAAAGGGTTTGCCTGATTTCATTGAGTGTTGTAGACATAAGGAGCTAGATTCTCAGCTGGAGCATGCTGGTGAGCTTGCATTGACCCTCTGAGTGCATGTACAAAACATTGCTGTTACTGATTGATAGGACAGGTAATTCTTGAATGTCACCATATAAGCATAACTGCAGCATAACTAAAATTAACAAGTTAAAACGAATAGTTAAAACTAAGCAAAAACTTGGAACTCTCTACAAATGAAAGGACACTTTTTCCTTGGTCAGGATACATAAATATGGATGTGTTTATACATGTAAATGCGTATATAGATACATAGTTATGTATCTATATATGTCTATACATACGCACATCTGCATGGAAATATACTACTTGTGATTAAAAAAGGAGGGAAGTATTTATGATGAAGATGCTAACCTGCTGTTTTTTCTAAGGATGTAATTTACAGCAGGTTACTGGAACAGATGGCTGTTTCTGTCAGAGACTAGAGGCTACAGTGACTTCACGATCAAATGTATCCTCATGTTAATTGCTATAATTAACTTATGTCGTAACTTACATAATTAATTCTAAGATTTCTGCTTTTTTAGGGATAGAGAAAGGAGTAAAGGAGAATCTCACAAAGCTGACAGTTGTCTTAGCAATGACAGCTGGGGCTGATAGCACTGTGCTTCTTTCACATGGGTAACTTATGTATTTTTATCAGTGCTTTGACATTAAAAATTCAGTTCAGAAAATACAAAATGCCATCCCTAAACAAAGAAGAACTGAAAATCCATATATCAACTAACACTAATGCTCAGTCCATGCTTGTTACTGATCTTCTCTGATAACCTGCATGTGTTCAAGCACATACTTGTAAATGCAGCTAGTTATTGGGCTGCTTTTCTGCTTTTCTTTCCTTATGCTCCTTCTACTGTCTCCATTCAGAAAGAAAACATAACTTACCTTTACAATTTCATTCAAAGCCATTTAACTTTCATACATTCAAAGCTGATTTATATTTTAAAACTTTTTTCTTTAAACTTTATTTCTCTATTCTTATTTTTATTTCCTTGTAATACTTATTGTCATTATGTAGTAGTCTTATAATGACAATGTAAAGAAATACTTTTGTAAATGAGGTACACAATAATAATGTCTTCACTTTAATTACTACAAAATTAGATGTTTGATATGGAACAATAATTGGTTTCACCTGTAGCTGGGGCTCTGGGTCATCTACAAGGAAGTCTTCTGTCTCCCAGTCCTCTTTATATCACCTCTTCCTGTGATCTCTCCTATATGCAGAGAGGTCAGTTGGTCAAGAGATTTAAATCCTTTTACAATGGAAGGAAATATCTGAAACATAGATGTTTGTCATAACAGTCACACTCATTTAATAGTTCATAATTCAAGAATATTAATAAACCAAAAACTGTTATTCAGAATTATTTGAAGAAAATGTTTTCAAACTTGTTTCCTCTGTGTTTTTTCACCACTAAGGGACACTTCTGCTTTGTGTAAATGCATAGTAAAACGATAGGGGAAGGTATTCTTTCAGATGAGATATCTTTTACAACAGATGTTGACTGATAGCAGATGAAAACCCTTCTTTATATTCCCAGTAGCACTGCAACAGGTACTCTGGATTCTTCAGTTTGTTTTTTTTTCTATCTTATTAATAAGTATCTTTTGTGCCACACCACTGAATTACAGGACCATGTGCACTCAGAAGTCGTGGGTATCATTAAATGTTCCTGTACTACTGGCTTTGCTCTGATTGATACAGTTTATGTCATCACAAAATAATTAGCAAGGGAAACAAGGAAAAGTTTGGGGTTTTTTTTCTTTCTAAGTTGTAAACCAGAATTGAAATCTCATAACTCTTAACGCAAGCAGTAAGGTGTTGTATAAAGAAGTCAGCTTTAATAAGACCACTTATAGTACTGTTTCCTGAACATCTGGCTCATGAGTCCTTTCTTCATGGACGTAACCCATTAGCAACCTCTGCCATGCACTGTAGATACTACTCCGTCTCAAACCAGTAACTGGCCATTAAGTCTTCTTGAATCAACTTGTCTATAGACAGTTCTTCTCTATGGAGTTAAGCAACATAAACAGAAGAACTTTTCTTTTTTCTAAATAACATCAACTTTTCGATAAATAGCAAGTAATTTTTCTTTTATTTCTTTTTTCTGGGATAGTTTTGCACATTCAAGTGATATGAAGGTGAAAGAGAGGATGAGGATCAGCTTATCTTGATGTTTTCACATTTAATTACATGCTGTCATTTGGGTGAATCTTTCAGGCCAAAAAACATTTCTGCAGCAGTGGCTGATGGAAAGGGCCTGCTAAGATACACATTTATTCAACAAATCTTTTTTGTGGATGTCAGTAGTTTTGGATCAAACCTGAGGGTACGAAATAATGACATATAAACATATACCATTTATTTGGCATTCTTTTCCTCTTATGAATTTCTTGAAAGTCTTACTATTATGAGTTTACTGCTTAAGGATACTAACCCTGCTGCCATTCCTGTTGAAAACCTACTACTGACCTTCTACATGCTGTCAGTACTGTCCAGTATAGGGTTACAGTGGCTATAACTCCACGAGTGGCAAAACCAGCTTAAAAGTCATCTAATGGAACATAGTTTGAGTGTCTTAGCATGTGCAAACTGGTGGGAGCCTCAGTGGATGTCTCTACTAAATTGCATTTAGTTAATAGTTGTGCTTTTAAATCACAGGGAAGTGTGCAGCAGCTGTTCACCTGGTAGAAGAGGGGTGTTTTCTGCTGTATGCTGAAATGAGACTCTGAGGTTTTAGGACACTTTTTATTTCCTTGCTGTTATGTTTCATGCCTTACAGTTATCTCTTTCAGCTTATTTCTCAATGTGGTGCAAGGAACATGACTCAACTGTTTTTATCTATAACACTTGCTGTGGTAGCCTAGCTGAAGTGTTTTGTTGCCCTCATAGCTGGGTGATGCCCTGAAGTTTTGGGGGTTCCAGTGTATTGCTCCTCTTCATGCACTTTGTTAAAGTCCTTTCACTCAGTCTTGTGTACTATAGCTAGTAGTGTAGCCCAAATTCAGTATTAAAACACTTTTGTCCCCTTTGAGTATATCCCCTTTCTACTTTTGCACTAGAGATGCTGTTGAGCAATCTCCTGCAAGTTAAAAAAGTCTGCTCTCTATTAGGCTATTTTAGTCCTCTTACCACTGCTATGGATCTGTGCTGTCTGGCAACTGAGAAACAACTATGGTGCAGCCCAGGATCTGAAGATAATGCTGTACTTCAGCATAGGGGTGACTTATTTTTCTGAATGTAAGATTTGACTTGCATAGTAAAACATATCCAAATCACATCTGGGGGTTCAATATAGGTTCAGATCAAAGAGGAAATTAATTTAAACTAATCCTCAATTATCATTAAAACTTGTTCAGATACATTAGTCCCAAGCTATTAGCCAGAAAAACAAAAGCTGAAAATGACAAAAGAAATTAGACTCAAGTCACTGAGACCTCCCTGTGCCTTTCTTCTATTTTACTGAAAAGAACTTGTTCAGTCTCCACTCTGCCTTTTGTTTTCCCCAAGCAGGAATAGACATTCAAGGACAATTTCTTTAAAATTACCTGTGGAAAGTGAATGCCACCTAGTTGCTAAGAGATAATTATTTGTCTCTCAAATGAAGGATCACTTCGGTGGCTCCACATAAAAGACCCTAGTTACAAATTTCAGCTGTCACATTTTTAACTAGAGATAATAGGCTACCAAAAGCTTTTATACAGCAGTACATATCAGTAAACTTAAGCTAAAAACAATTCTACCAAAACAAGAACTCCACGGAATGTTAGTTGTCCTTTAGACATGTGAATTGTTTTAGGAAAACAATGACTTGGAAATCTTGAAAGAAACAAAGGAGAAGGAAGCTTTCCAGTTCTTATAAACATTAAATTTATGTATGAACAGCCCTACATATCTGAAATTTATGTATGCCTTATGCAGCTGTGTAATTTTGATGTCAAAAAAGCAGTAAAGTGCATGTGGTAGGTTCAGAAAAGGGGAAAACACAGTTTTTGGCGTGGATAGAGACATTAATTCACTAATGTTGTAGAGAGTAGCAAGTTTTTAAACAGGTGAAGTCTGCTGTCCAGTATCTTTTCTGTTCAAGCTTTCTCCTGTGAGATTTCTCAGCATTCATCTTAAGAATTCTGCAGAAGGAAGAACCTAAATTGTTTTTCTCAGTGTTCTGTCTGTGGACTGAACTCTGTAAGTTCAAGGAAAACATTGAACCAGCATCGATAAGTTACATTAGAGTTCCAGAAAATATACAAAATAAGTCAAAAGGAAGAAAATAAAAAATACATAATGGCATGCCAGCAACTAAAACTCTGTTTTTTGGGTCCCTTTCACCTCCCACTGCTAGCTCTGGTTCTTTTTCACTCTGCATGCTTGAAAGCACAGCATATCTAAAAGAAGTCCATTTTATAGTGAATATTACTCAAAACAAACTTAGGTCTGTATATTATGGTCTTTGGTAGAAATGTAAGGTTCCTTCTTAGACCTAAGTAAAAGCTGGCTGAATTGATGCAACTGATGTGAGTTGCGTGTACTTAAGGTATCGTATTTTCTGTATTGTTTTGCTGTTATGCTTTAAAAACTTTGAGGACTGAGAGGAAAAATACCCTTAAACAACAAAAGACAAACCAAAACACTTGAAAGAACATCTTGCTTCATTTATTCAAACTGCATCCTCTGCTGCTGCTTATCATAGAGGACTGATGTAAAAGTTAATTTTTGTCTTTTTTAAAAAAAAGGTGGTTTTTGTAACAGACTTTTGTTTTTATTGAAAGGATGAAGGTAACAACAACAAAAATGTCTCTTCTTTGGAAGACAAGATACTGAATTCGTAATTCCCCCATCGTTATTTTGCTCAGGAGCTAGAATACTGCTTTCAAGCAGCATAAATCAGTTTTATGCCACACTAATGTGTATGTTTGACATTCTCCTGATGTTGAACACCATATGATTACTGCAGTTCACCTGTTTGACAAAGGACTGTGTCCTGAAACTACACTTCTAAGTTGATCTAACAAAAAAATAGAGTATAAAAGTAAGTTTAGAAACCTCTTTTGAAAGATAAACTCACTTGGAGTACTGTGTGCAGTTCTGATATCCTCAACATAAGAAGGACATAGGGCTGTTGAAGCAAGTCCAGAGGAGGCCACAAGGATGATCAGGGGGCTGGAGCACCTCCCATATGAAGATAGGCTGAGAAAGTTGGGGCTGTTCAGCCTGGAGAAGAGAAGGCTGCGTGGAGACCTCATAGCAGCCTTCCAGTATCTGAAGGGGGGCTATAGGTATGCTGGAGAGGGACTCTTCATTCGGGACTGTAGTGATGGGACAAGGGGTAACAGGTTAGAACTTAAACAGGGGAAGTTTAGATTGGATATGAGGAAGAAGTTCTTAACTGTAAGGGTGGTGAGGCACTGGAATGGGTTGCCCAGGGAAGTTGCGAATGCTCCACCCTTGGCAGTGTTCAAGGCCAGGTTGTACAGAACCTTGGGCGGCATGGTTTAGTGTGAGGTGTCCATGCCTATGCAGGGGGGTTGGAACTAGATGATCTTAAGGTCCTTTCCAACCCTAACTATTCTATGATTCTATGATATTAACGTGATCATAATTTAGCCTAGTATAATATATCTGTATCAGAGAAAATAACATAGAACTGATGTTGACTAAATGTTCTGTATTAATGATACAGGTAATTTTAACTCAATCTTTCAATTGGTTTCTGTAATCTCTGTATAAATATCTGCACTGTTAGAATAGGGTCTGCATCTTTTTTACTTTGTCAAAGCAGCACATTGGCTGAGATGCAGTGCTCATTTTCTGTAATACATCAGTGATGTGTTGCAAGCAATGTTAACAGCCATTTTAACAGTAAAATAGTTGGAGGTCAATGCTGGAATACTTTGAGGCTAAATGTTGTTGCAATGTTCAAAATATCTGAAGTAGAAAGGGTTTTATTCTTCCTTTTATCTCACACTGAATCTAAATTTTCTGAAAACAAGACTGAATAATCTGGAATTCTGGATGGTTTCATTCCATAGAAGTCTCACGTAAATAACCCATCATATTCTGTCTCTTATTTAGCAAGCTCTTGTTGTAAACCACTTAATTTTAGCAGCACAACTTCTAGGAGTCAAGCTGCAGATTTAGGAAACAAGAATGATGTTCTATCATTTCTGTTTCTCATTGCTTGATACATGAGAACCATAAACAATCTTTTGTTTAATATTTTTGTCTTTTTGGGATATGTTTGGAAGAAATTTCTGCCATATGCTATGTCATGTGAAATAACTAAGACACTGTACAAGTAAATGTGCTCTCTGAGTATTCACAAGTTGTAGTTGTAATAGAAACTGTTACAGACAGAACTGCTGGTACAGTGTACAGCAAGCCATTCTGTCAAACTCCACCCTAGAGCCTCCTGGTATGTTAAAAATGGTGGGTTTGGAGTTGGCTCTCAGTTTTCTTGATGCAGGTAATCCTATTTTTTTCTATAATTTCAAGTTGAAGTTTAGCACAACTTTTTTCTAGGGATAAAATTGAAAACCTTATGCTGACAAGAATAGGACTGTGTTGTTAATGGAATATTTTAGGACACTGTTTTTGTTCTTGTCATTTTTAAGATGTGTGTCACCCATCTCCGCCCCCTCCCCCAGTAAAGGTGGTCAGGTTAGTTATTGCAACATAGTGCTTTTTTGCTACAGTAACATGGTATAAAAATCTAAGTAGTATTTTAGAAAGTACTGGGAAAACATCATTATTAGAGTTAATTTCAGGTCTCACTAAACCTGAGTACCTAAAGTTTTTGCAGAAGTTGTTGATGCTTTATTTTAAGATGTAAGTAGTATATCAGTATGCATATAAACAGTCTGCATATAAAATGCCTATACAATAATAGTTTAATTATACAAAGTAAACTAACCTCATGTACAAATATTTGCAGACTGCAGTTGAATATTTTATAACCTTGAAATAGAATTTTGTGACTTGCATCATTAGAAATCTTAAATTATAAACATATGTCGACAGTGAACAACTTGCAATTGAGTACATGCCATGAAAATTTTTACAGGTAATGGACTACCAAAATTATCTTTAGTTCCTACAGACTGTGCTTTAAAAGTTGCTTCACAGATCCTTTATTCTGAAGCTCATGTATAAGATACTTATTAAGTGAAAGCTTTAATTAATGTTTGAACACAAAATTATGGTGTAGGTTTTATACTTCTGGCTGTGCTAGAGAAAATACCATCCCTTTTGCTGGAGGTATGGTCTTTCCAGCTCCAAATTCTGCTCTGAACTAGAGTAAATACCCAGATTTCTTTTTATCTATATAGTAGATAAAAAAGAAAAGGGAAGGAATATGTTGGCTATCTGCCACAATATGTAGGTGAGCATTCAGTAGCTACTCAGCCAGCCATTCCTGCTTTTATGTGGAATATATATTCAAATAATGTTTCATGTGTGGTTTTTTTTGCTTTGCTATGTAGCAGATTTGCCTGATGGTTAGGTAGGTACGGGGACTACTACTACTGTTTTTTTTAATATATATTAGAATTAGTTTTGCTGTTTGGGGCTGCACCGAGGAACCAGCACCCCTGAGGTGGCGGAAAGCCCCTAAATTTTTTGTTTTAACTGGTAGCTATTTCACTCACAATAGATGACAAATACAGTGTTAGCCAGGCCCTGCCGTATTTTCTTCAGTACTGAGAACTTGAGGAATCTCAAGTTGGGATAAATATGAAGCTGTATGTTTTTACAGACAATGCCAAGAACATGCTTGTGAATGTAGCAGTGCAGTTATGACCCACAGATGCAGGCAGGATGAAGCTGGTTAGTAGAAGCAGTATGTTGTTAGAACCTCAGTAGTAACTGGGAAAATAAATATTCCTTTAGTGGTTTTTACTTCAACATATGCAGATCTTCTCTTAATTGAGGTGGGACTTAGTTCAGCTGTCAGAATTATGACTATTGGTACTTCTAAAACCACATTAAATTACAAAGCTTTAATAAAATTGTAAGATAGTTTCGGACAGGTCTGTACTTATTAATGTCATGGAGTTCAGGGTATCCCTAGAAATAATCAGTTACCATTGGTCATAGATTTCAACCATATTGGCTTTTGAGACTTTCTGACATTTTGTGGTCATGGCAAGGATTGATTTGGTTTATGTGCATCCTCAGTTTGTACAGTAATTATTTTCAGTACCAGGTTTGCCGATTCTTCTTTCATCTTTGTTACCTCTGTGTTTTCCCAGTCCCATCAGTTTGGGCTCTGAAGTAAGCTGCTGCTTAGGGGAGAAAAATGAAAGTAACTTCAGGCTAAATCATCTCTTTGCAGAATGCTTTCTTACAGGATCAGTTTCTGTCAGCACTTTCATCATATAATGGATTCCAGAAGCATCACTGCTTTCTCCTAATGCTACCTGGTATGTCTTGATCTACAAAAATTTTGGGAAAATAGCATATTTCATAAAGTTGGTTATTGAAAACCCACATCAACATACTTGCATTCCTGAAGTTCTGACTAATATGTGATAACTATGTAGTGATAATGGATGTAATTGTAATAACGGTAATATTTTTTCAATTGCAATGGTAAATTATCCTTGAGATGTAGCTGATTCTTAACAAGCCACTTTTGAAGACAAACATGGAAAAGTACTACAACACTGCCCATATTTTATGAAAGTGTTAGTCCATGCTCTATACTTCATTTATTTTACCTGAGAAATCAATGCTTTAATAGTCCATTTAATTAAATTGAGATTCTGTGCAAATGAAGTAAGTCTAATTCTCAATACCAAAATATAATTAGGAATCAAAATTAATGTTTTCCTCCATAATTATCTATGAGCATAGGCTATTTGACAAAATAATCTATGGGTATTCTGGTTTCATTGATATCTTAATTCACTGCTGCACATTCCCTCCATTATGCTTCCCTTGGAAATTTCAATGGACAAGTGTAAGAAGCAGAGGCACCAAGATGTACATTTAGTTATGCTCTAAAACAGCACTTTGGTAACATTCATCCTTGAACAGCCATTAAAACTGTTGATACTGTATGAGTCGTTACACAGGCATACATAAAAATGGGTAGCTACCAGTGGGGTAGCACCAGGAATTTTGTGTGTAACTAAGGGCAGAGGAAATATCACGTCAGGGAAATGTGGATACTATAAAAAAAAAAGTGTGTGTGTATTTATTTATATACATCTGTACAATTGGTTTTACTAATTCTGTGTTGAATTTGTCTTGTTTCAGCTGGGTTAGAATTAATATTCTTCCTAGTTGCTGGTACAGTGCTGTGTTTTGGATTTAGGGTGAGAATATACATTGATAACACACTGATGTTTCAGCTGTTGTTGAGCAGTGCTTACACTAAGTCAAGGACTCTTCAGCTTCTCACACTGCCCCACCAGCAAGTATGCTGAGAGCACAAGAAGCTGGGAGGAGATGCAGCCAGGACAGCTGATCCCAAATGACCAAATCAGTATTCCGTACCATATGGCATCATGCTGAACAATAAACCTGGGGGAAAGCTGTCTGAAGGCCATGGCTTGCTAACTGGTAGGCATCAGTGGTAAATAATTGCACTATGCATCACTTGTTTTGTATATTCCATCTCATTATTATTATTATTTTCCCTTCTTTTTCTGCCCTATTAAACTGTCTTTATCTCAACCCATTAATTTTACTTCTTTTTTTTTTTTTTTCCAATTCTCTTGCCCATCTCACTTAAGGGAGCGGTAGATGGGACTGAGCATGTGGCTGTGTGATGTTTAGCTACCTATTGGGTTAAACCACAACAATCCATGTATATTTCTCTCATGGGGAGGACACATTTTTGTAGTTTCTGTGCACCACATAGAATGTTAACTGGACATATTTAGAAACAAAGATATTGACAGATAATGTTTGGATAACATGTTACCAAGGAAATGTCTATGAACTATTTCTCAAAACAACCCCAAACGACTTAAAATACATGATGCTTTCAGTATTTTTTTTCAGATAAGGTCTCTGATTTTGTATTATTCTGAATTGACCACTGCAGCAAATGTTTAGATGCTTTTTGCCAGATGTTAATAGCCTTCAGGTTAAATGATCAGTTGAGGTTAATGAAACTGCTGATTTTGTCAGTAAAGTGGCATCTTAACTCATATTTTTATGGAGACATGACTGAGTTTGATTTATTAAACAAAATGAAAAGGTCCATTATGCTTTTCTCTCCATATAATGAGTTTCTGTAAAATAAAGTAGTTATGCTGGTTGGTACTTTTGCAGGAAAATTGTTTCCTGTGGCTTTCCATTAAAGTGTGACAAAGGGGAACTTGAGTTCTGCCAATGCTCTAAAATATAATAAAAGCCTTCTTTTACTCTGCAGTCATATTAAATAGAAAAAAGGAAAAAAAAAAAAGTAATTCTAAGTCATTGTAAGCACTTCTAAAAATCAGGTATTTTAAGATTGAAACTTTGGGGTTGTGCACAAATTGGTATTATTAATATTGGTATTCTTGCTTTATCTTTATTTGAATCTTCACTTAATTTATTTCCTGAAATTATTTTACAGTCATCTCAAAACCAGAATATTTTAAAGGCTTGAAAAATACCAAATTTTCTAGAGCACTTACAACATATAATAGAAGCACTAATCAGTTTCATTAGTAGCTGTCATACTATTCCATCTGTGATTCTTTTAGACTAACAGTAGTACATATCAAGTAGAGTACTCTAATCAATGGACACATTGAACTCTATCTCTGCTTTCATAAGTCTTGTGCAAATTGAGGAGTAAAAATGTTTTTGGTGCTTATAATTGAAAGAGAACTAATGAGTAGAAAGGAAAGACAGCAGGTGCCGCTTTTTAAAATGGACGTGCTAGAGAATCAATTTACTGCAGACAATTGTTACATACACTCTGAACTTGTTTCTTTAATTTCACAAATTAAAAATAACAAATAGTTATTAAAAATAACAAAAGCAGTTTCTACGTTTCCCTGTGGAATGTAAATAGCAATTGTTGTTTACACACTTACTGCCTGGAGCCTGGACACGAAGCTATGGAAAGAAAAAATATTGCTGAATAATATCCATCCCATGGTGAGAGCTCTCCTTTCTAATGTAAACTTTATGCAGAGACTATTTATGTCTTCCAGGTTTAGAATGAATGAAAAATATTGCCATTACAGAAAGGTCAAACCACTTGCTTTGAATACTTGCTGGAATAAACATTAGACAAAACAAATCTGGAAGTGTGGATTTGTTCATCAATGCAAATGTCAACATTGCTGGGTTTTGTACCACATACATGTTTTCTGTTGCACAAAACTAAATGACTGATTTCTGCCACACCCTTCCAACCTCCCCAAACTCCTCCCCCGAGACTCCCCTTTGACTTTCTATAATAGTGTATAATGAATATTCTTCATACAAATAAAGCTAAATTTCCTCTAGGAATATCCTCTAGGGTGCTATATTATCTGTATTATTCAAGTTTACACAACTGTATAGGGGCTGGTAGTGGCCTGCAGAAGAACAGAGCTTGAAGGTACAGAGCCTGTCAGTCCTAAACACTGATATAATCTTGTGTTATTTGAGTAAAATAACAAAAATGGGTTGGGGTGAGAAGCGGCAGGTGTGAATTCTCCTCTGTGACAAACATTGAATATGGTCCTCTTGCTTTTCATCAAAAAGGCTTTCCAGTTTTATTTTAGCTGAATGAATTCCACCTGTAACAATAAAACAAACAAACAAAAAATGAAAAAAACACCCCATGAACCCAACCAACCAAAACCCAACCCGAACTTTTATAACAAATACACAAAAAACTTTTAGTCTATTTGTTAGATTAAGTATGTCATGTACTCAGTGTTCTAAAATTGAAATATTCTATTGTGTATAAATTCTGCTGTTGTAAGATTTTTCTCTTGAATTCACATGTGTTTGTTTTATAAAAAAAACCAAAACAAACAAAAATCCTCAGTAATTTTTCCAATTAATTTTCAAGGATTGTTTGTGAATATCGAGATGATGGTTTTATGTGAATGAACTCATGAATATTCTACATATGAAGCATTCTATCCTCCAAAGCATTTGAACTTGTTTGACTTGTAGGATATCAATGTAGCCTATTGGGAAGCCACTCTTTTGTGACATGTTGTCATAACTAGCTTTCATTGGAACTGTTTTTCACACTTTTCCTCACATGGCTATTTAAATACAGTACAGAGAGGCAGCCAAGAAAGCATATAAAGTAATGCTTAAATCTTTGTCAGCACTTGTTAGCACTTCAGAGAATGCAAAATACTTAAACTGGAATCAAGTCAGATCTTCATCTAAATCCTTATTGCAATCTACTGGTAAAGACCTGCTGCACTTTCAGTATGCATATTAATGATGGATGATAGACTTCCTCAATGTTTGTGTCCTCCAAAGCGCTTTGTATGTAATTCTTTAGTACAGGCTGTATTTTCTTTAGGTTTTCATTTCTAAACAGGCCTCTTTGGGCATACTTCTGTGATGCTTCAATACCATCTGCTCAATAAATACTTTTTGATGGGTGCAACCTAAAAATTTTATCTGCTATAAAAGGTATTTCCTGCTTGTAATTAAAAAGGAATATCTCAGTTCTGTGTGTGAGTGGTATAACTGAACCAGACCTTCTATTTTTATGTTCTTAACTCAGTAGAGGTAAAAATAACTATAAGGAGTTGTAGAAAAATAGCTGATAAATGATGTCATAGCTATATACTTGTAGTATTCTACAAGTATTCTTGTATTCTTGTATTCAAGTATTCAAGTATTCTTGCCGTACACAAGTAAACAGCATCTTTAAAAAATGGATGCTTTAAGAATCAGACGGAAGGGGTTGATCAGAGTTGATCTCTGCAATGTTGTCTGAATGAGAGGCCCAAAACTTGTGAAACCAAAAAAAAATAACAAAAAATAACAAAAACCAAACAAACAAAAAACCAAACCAGAAATTGGTGAAAACCAGAGTATCTAAACTAGGCTAAGGAGAACCTTAGAAATATGAAGACCATATTGACTCAAGGTAGGATATTTAGGAGCTAGTGGGCTGAGGGAACAACTGTTACTTGAAAGGTAGGGTTTGATGTACAGAATAAATGTTTCTTCCATGTTGTCATGTACTGGTTATTGGAATGGCAAGAGACTAATGCTGTGATCAAGCAATAAAAATAGTAGAGATTTTTCATTTAATTTTGTTATTGCTTTGACTCCTACTAGAATTGGGAGTAATTTTGAGTGAAATACTAGACTGCATAGTTACTGTTGTGTTAAAGTGAAAAATATTGCTAGGAGGGGATGGGAGGAGAAACTGAAGAAATAGTGAACTTGTGCAGTATCATTTGTGTGTTACTCATAGTTATTTAAAAAATAAAAACCACAACCAAATAACAAAAAAAGCAGAACAGGAGAAAGAATGAAGGGCAGTAGGAATGTAAATGCAAAGTAAAATAGGAGCACAGATATCTATGCAATTATATTGCAGGTGTCAGTAAGAGCACTGGTTAGATAAAAGATCTTTCTCAGTTTCATTGTGCTAAACATGAAATAGAATTTTTCATTGCTGATAATGTGTACTCATCAATTCCGCATTCCATCTGCAGTGTACTTCCACTAAAAAGGAGCTCATTTACCGCTTGTGTGTTTACTTTTATCTCTATTTGGTGGTAAGTGGAAATCAAAGCTTTGACGTGTTCCATATATAACATTGAATAGAAGGCTTCAAAATCCAATCATAGCACATTAAAAAAAAAAAAAATCAACCGGGGGAAAAAAAAAAATCAACCAGAAAAAAAACCTGAAGAAATTGCAGGATGTTTGGGAGGATGAAGTGAATGGGACTGGTGAAAGCTTGTCAAAAGATCAAAGAAAGTGCATTCTGGGTACTTGAACTATAGAAATAGAAAACAAGCTAGATGCAAAAGTTTTTTTTTCTAGACACTAATGGCCTTATGCACACTGATCTCACTTGGTATGAATAGAAGCTAACTTCTGTTCTGAGCAGCAGAGTGTCAGAGAATGCCTTACCTCCCTATAAGTAGATCTAGACAAGAAGCAGCTTCCCCCTCCCTGTTACTTGAACATTAACAAGGGATGGAGGTGATGTGGGATAATTTAGGCATGAATAGGATTCTTCTATAGTTCCCAGTCTAGACCAAATGGCTGCAGAGAGGTATGAATCTGAGCAGAAATCTACCATGAAAAGAAGCAACCTTCTCTAGTAAGATCTTTACTAGACATGGTGCATTTTCCTGGAAAAGCTTCAGAAAGATGAATGGCTATTCTTGTTTCTATTAAGCCTTCTTGACAAATTTGCTACCCAACTTATGACAGAGGATGTGACTCATGTCCATGACTGTCTTTAAGACTGCAGGAGTACTGGCATAATGAACTAGTCTAAGACATTATCTTTTGTTGTGTCTCATTATTATTCTATATTTCATCTGATATGTGTTACTGGAGAGTTCAACTAGATAGTAAAGAGATATGAATAGAGACTAAATAACAGCCAATTAATATTTAATCAATGGAATATTTAGTAAAATGGGTACAATATGTCAGATTTTCAAACTACTGAAAAATAAATAGCTCTATTAGAACACCCAAAATATACACACCTGAAATTTTCTACATTCTGAATGATGCTGAGGCTAATATTCTTTTCCAGTTGTGGGCTTCAGAAAATTTAAGATATTTTTAATGGTCTGGAAAGAGTTACTTCAGGTGAAGCAATCAAGGTGACCCAGTAGGCATGGTCAATAAATCTTTTTGTTTATTAAAGGTTTACTTGAGCCTTGTGATTATATATGTTTATAATTTTGAGCCCGGTTTTCCTGTAAGGTGCGAAAGGCAGTATGAAAAATTTGTTTAAAACTGAATGAATTTATGTTCTGTCGTGTTTTGGCCACAGTGTCACTGTGAAAAGCAATTGCTTTCTGTATCAATTATTTTCATAAGTATAATTTTACAGATTGTATATTTAAAAAATACCTTTCATGTGCTTTCTGAACTTCTTGTTATCTTGTCCAAAAATATCTGGAAAATGACTTAGCAACTGGAGGTCACTCTGCTGGATTACTACCTTCATATTACCCTGCATGCCTAATCACAAGAAGCTCATGAGAACGGTGTTTATGTATTGCTAACAACTGTGTACTGAAGCACACACAGACATATGATGTGTGTGGAAAATGTTAATTGAAAAAATTGTGCAGTTACCATTTCACAAGCTTTTGCCAAAGCACAAATTTTACTTTAACTGATGGATTTTCCTTTGGAGATGAATGTTTTCTTGACAGTCCTTGTTTAGTACTTTTACTGACATGTTGATAAAGTTTCAGTAAAGCAAAACTCAGTAACCAGATTTCTGGAAATCAAGACTTTTTGCCATATGACTCAGCTGGGAGATGCTGAAATCACCAAATCAATAGCAAATGAATATGAAAACCTGTTGACCTCTAAGACAAATACCAACAGGATAACTTTACCATGAAAAAAAACAAAACCATACTTTACATTTATGTAGCATGATATGACAAAAAGTATGCTAAATATGTCACACTGAGCGAGATTTAACTTCTCATTGTCACTTTAGTAGTCAAGTAATGTTTCTGTCCAACTATATGTAGCAGTTGTAATGGCCTTGTGGTTCACGTTTAAGTTGACTGTTAGTCTTGAAATTAACTTTTGCATTCAGTAGCAGCAGAGAAGAGTTTGTTCACGTGTATGTGTGGCCACCAGTTGGTAAATATGGCCTATGAAAGGAATGTTGGAAATAGATCTGCTGTTGCTGTGTGCTTTACTTTGCAGTGATTCTAAACTGTGTAATCTGCAAATATCTATGGGTTGTGCCAATTGCAAGACTTTTCCCAGTAGGGTCTCTCATCCCTCTGATGAGGTAGCTGTGCTAGGACAGCCTATGTACGTTAGTGCTGTGAGGCTGGGGGATGAATTAGCTAAGTGCACAAGAAAATAGCTTGCTGATGTTAAGGGACTAAATTCTGCTTCTGTTGAAGCTGGGTAGATTTTTGAACCTGTTGTGTCCTGGTCTCAGAGTACTTACAATACAACAGTGTTCTTTTTTTCTTTTACCTTGTTTTTAACAATCCAAAGAGAGTCGTACAATTTGTATTTGAGGAACTCAGTACCTAAGAACACTTCTAATGTAAGTCAAAGCACAAATTGAGTTGTTTGATACTCACTGGTTGTTGTGATGGTACAACATGAAATTTTTTAATTAGAGTATAGAAGTTCATGAGGGACAATTATTTCTTGTCTCCATTTCTCTTGCCTATAAATTCCCAAAAGCCTTAATGTATTGAAGATAAATAATACCAAGGATAAGATACTGCAGTGTACAAAGACAATTATAAAATGCTACAGGTTTTCTTCCAATAAGTTCATTATTTTCTTGACAGTGTTTAAATAGTTGCTAATTGACATTAATACAGAAGAAATATGCTGATTCTGCAAAGAGATAAGCAGCTGAAGGGACTTGTGAGGCTTTTTTTTCTTTTTTTCTTGAAATAGCATATTTCCACCTGCAGTCAGAAGATAGGACAAGTTACTCCATTTTACATGTAATTCTACGCTGAATCACTGGATGACCTATGATCACTCATAGGCTCATTTATTCTAGCCTATAAAACAAAACAGCATTCCTGTAGAGTCCTCCAGGAAAATATTTTAGTAATACTCTTCAGCTTGTGTCCATATGTGTGAGACTGGTTTGGCAGCTGAGAATGTGACTTCGGAGTGTTTCTGCATATTAAGTCAAGCTTCCATGAAATGCTGATGCCATAAGGGACTTAAATGAACGAATAGCTTTTGCTCCACTGTGCCTAGAAGGCTGAAGATATTTTTCTGCCTAGCAAATAGAACTGCAAGCATACCACAGTATTCCTTTCAGGATGGTTTGTAGGCTCAGTAGCATATTCTGTTTATTTCTATATGACTTGAAGTCTTCTTCCTTTGCTGCTGGGTAGCATGTTGCACAAGGCAACCTAAACTGGGAGAAACTGCCATATAAACACTCAGGGTTACGTATGGTTGAATTCATAGCATGTAGGTTATCCAAAACAGAGCACCAAGTTATTCAGAACCCAAGTTATTCATAAGAAGACATTGCAGGGCAGATACGAACAGAAATGAGTACCACAAGTGGCTGTGAAATAGCATGTTACTCTCAACAAATGCTTGAAGTTGTAATGTGAATAGTTCTAATGTACATATAACATCAGCCAGAAATTTCACATGTCGAAATCCTTGGATCTGAATCAGCATACCTAAGCAAAATTATTTTAACCTGGTTTGGCTTCTAAGATAAATAGAATATATTTATCTTAGCCTTGATACCTCCTAAAATTATCAGATGATGAGCATAATTGTGTTAGCGTATTTATGGGAGTAAAAGAAAAGCCACTCTGACAGTAAGAGGGCCTCATCCACTTGGTCTTCGTGGTCAGGTGGCCTGTTGCAGACCCTCACTCTAATGTCCCCTGTCCCTGTCATCCCTTTAATCCTGACCCCAATGCTC
>JANHGB010052791.1:9114-25471 GCA_026283785.1 Coracopsis vasa
ACACCCTGCAGAGAGCAGAGGTTAAGCCCCAGTGCTCTGGGGGCTAAGCCCAGAGTCCCACTACCATAGCCCCCCCATGGCACTACTAAAGGAGCAGAGACCAAAGCAGGCAGAGCACAGCTGGCTGGTAACACTAAGCAGGGCAGGGACAGGGCCTCCAGTTTCTCCTGTACAACTGCTCTAGACCAAGCACCTTAACCTGGAATTAGGACATTACTTCGCTGTTTTGGCTTTCCCTTGCATTTCCATGGTTTCAGGGGCTTCATGCTCAGCAGGGGTGTTGGTCTCAATACACTAAAGCATTCCAGCTTCAGACCAGTACAGGCATCCCTACATCTCCAGGTGCCAGACCCTGGGGAACTAGGCAGTAGGTTGAACCACCACCAGCATTTCCAGGGGCTCATAAACAGAGTAACCCTCTCTAGCCTGCATCCAGGGTATATAACACTGTCCCATCAGAGCTCCTCACTGTGACAAGCACTCACTCATCTCCTGCAGGACCTTCTCCTCCAGCTTCAGGAGTATTTGAACTGCTTGGCCCCAAGGGGGTCCCTGCTGAGCCCCTCAGCTTCAGCACCGAGCTAAGCCCGTTGCCTTTGCCATGACTCCAAGGAGGACATTTCACTTGCTGGCAGTAGTTTTTCCTCCCAGCAGTCCCAGCCTCTGGCCACAGGGACCAAAGCAGCCAGCCAGAAACTGAGCCCCGGCTCTCCCACCTGCCCGCCTCCTGCCGGGAAGCGGGCTGGACCTCCAGGTCAGAAGTCCCCATCCAGCCCTGACTGCTCTGGGTCACACAGCCCTGTCCCCTGCGGTGTGCTCCGAGCTGGGGGCCCCAACGCACTTGAGCCGGGAGGAGGCTCTGCCCGGGAGCCAAGGAGCGGAGGCCAGGGTCGGAGCAGCCAAGCAGAACCCATGGGAGCGAGCACCAGGGCAGGGCAGGGCAGAAGGGATCCGGGTTCTGGCGCAGGGAGCGACTCACCTGAGCGTGAAGAGCAGCGGCGGCGGCGGCGGCCGCCGGGTAGGTGAAGGCAGCATGGGGGATGGCGGGGGTCAGCTCCGTGGTGTACAGCGGGTACGGAGCCCACGCCTCCGGCGATGCTGGGATAAGAGCTGCTCCAGTCAGGTCATCTACACAGCAGGAGACAAGGCGGCAGCAGCTCAGTCACTGGCCCCAGCAGCTTGGTTCAAGGGGCTCCCAACCCCAAGCTGAAGCTTTGCACTGAGGCATAAAATCCTGCACCCCTCCGGCATTCCTGTGACCAGCTGCTCCTCCAGCCTTGCCAAGAGAGGCCAGGAACATGCTCTGTCACTGCTCAGCTACCCACATGGGCTTTGGACAGGCTGGGTCACACACAGAGGACAGGGCTGGTGTCACAGGATGGCAGGACAGAGGACAGGGCTTTCAGCACCACAGTATAGGCTGCCCAACAAACCTCAGCAGGGCTGCTCACCCCACCAAGCTACACTGAGAGCACATGACACAGAACCCATCCTTTCTGCTTGGCACCTAGGGATGATTTAAAGGACTTATGGTATCACCTGAACTACTCAAACCAGTTCTGCTCTCCCAACACTCCTAGTGTCGGCCAGAAGCCTTACCAGATGCCTGTTACTCTCTTGTAACCCTAATATTCTGGCCTTCTTGCACCAGGCATATTTCAGCCACAGCATACATACATATGGTTCTTTTTCCACCCTGTCAACATTCCCAGGGTTGGGCATCTCCCAGGTTGCACCAGCCATGACCTCAAAGCATACTCACAAGGGTCCCGTGCAATGAAGTGTGCGCCCAAGGCAGGGTGGATGTTGGTAGGGTTCGGCGTGGCCATCAGCTTGCTCTTGGCCATCTTTGTGTTGGCTTTTGCAAACTCTAACCTCAAGGTCTGGGGGTTCTCTGGGTCGAAGCGGATGCCCTGTCACAGAGGAAAGCACAGGAATCTCTCAGAGGGGAGGTTTCCAGTCCAAGCACAGGCTGTGCCTATCCATGGAACAAAGCCCAACTGGGGGACCAAGGCCACCATGCTGCAGTCACATGCCCAGATTTTTGTCACCTCACTGCAGCACTTGAGCTCCCACATCCTTGTATTTCCATGTTTGGCTGGCCTAGGACCACTGTTTCCAGCATAGTGGATATTTCTACCAACACTGCCCAGGAAATCTCCAGCAGCTGGAGCTGGGATAACCCATCTGTACTGGAGCTCCTACCTGTAGGGATGCTACAGGCAGAGACACTAGCACATGCTGCAGTGCCCAAGGCAAGGTGTACCGCAGAGCAGAACCAGATCAGCATGTCTTGCTGCCTAGCTCCCACAGTATGCGGATAGTTTTGGGTATGCCTCCCATGTTGACCATCTTCAGGTCTTTTTCTTGAGCTGCAGCAGTTTGGAAACACTGTGAATGTGCTGAAGAGCCCATACCAGACAGCATTGGACCTGCCATGCAAACAGCAGCATGGGCAGGCTGGTTTCCTTCCTTTCTGAAGGAATAACCTTCTACCTTCTGGCTGCAGAGGTCTTGGCAGATCAGAGCCCAGGACAAGGACCTGCTCTGCTGACCTGCCACACACTTGACACCTGGGCATTTGGTAAGCAAGGCTTTAACATGGCCACTAGCACCAAGCAAGTCCTACAGCCACATAACAGACCAGCTTTGAACCGAGCCTGTTTCTGTACCCTCATACCCTGGTAAGCTTGACCTAGGGCTTCAAAAAGCTCATGCTAAACACAAGTTGAGCTCCACAAGCCTACTTAAAGCATTACAGGGTGTCAGCTGGGTATCACCCTGTGCCTGGGAACCACCTATGCCCACAAGACCTCCCTTCTCTTCTGTTTTCCAAGGGTTGGCTCCCCAGAGAAAACCTGGCTGCTCCAGGTATCCCAAACAAAGCCCAAGTCAAGCGAGTGCCCACCTTGGTGCTCAGTGCTCCTTGAAGAGTAGCTCTGGCCACACATTGACACACATAGGTAATCCATGCTCATTTGAACAAGGGGGCTGTCTTAGTTCACCAGCCTTCCCAGTACAGGAGGGAGCACTTAATGGATAAGAAATAGGCTTCACAGCCTGGATCTTGCTATCAGAGGCCAATTATTGAGTTGCATGCAAACTCAAGGAAAAGAAATAGCTGTTCTTTTCCCATACTCTCAGAGGCCCTGGAGCAGTCTTCCAGTGGTCAGAAACTACACCTGCACTAAGTGTGGAATAGTCTGCATTCATTTGCTCACGCTGATGTCAGCCTTAAACAGCTCTGCTGCTTCCCTGGCGAGATGCTGCAGGACCATTTAATTTCTGTACTCAAGGGCACAGCTAAGACACTCTAACCCTTCCCATGCTATAGGCAAGACAAATACAACTTTAGCCCACAGCTCCAGGTCATACAGCATATGGCCCCTAGACCCCCAGGGTCACCAGGTACTCCCAGCACATCGGGTACTCACATTCAAGGCGTTCTTTGCTGCTTCAGCACCAGCTCGGCTGTCAAAGGTCACAAACCCAACTGGCTAAAAGAAATAATGTTGATTTTAATTTGGAAGGCTCTTCCAGCTCCTCAAGCTACCTGCTACCCCCTCTGCCCCAGACAGCTTACAGCAAGCAGAAGAGACCACCTAAAGCTGCAGAGGGCCTTCAAACAGGGCTCAAAGTGCCTTAGGTCATCTGCACAAGAATCCTGCTCTGTGGCTGCTCTCACCATACCAAAATGTTTTGGCATTCATGTATGCAGGGGCACTGCTCATCCTGGTAGCCCCCAGCAAGGGTACCCCATGCTGACAAGGGGGACTTGTTAGGAAGCGGATTAGGGTGGGACTGAGGAAGGTTTCTGGCAGCACAGGGTTTGAGGCTGAAGCATCAAGTCTCATCCAGCCCTTATGGCCCTGGGAAGCAATAGAAGATATGGAGCCATTCAGCACATGCTGAGAACTTGGGGCCACCAGGACAGTGGAGATGAGCAGAACCCTGCTGTAGACATGGTGCTAAACATAACAGTGCTTTACATAGTGAAATAGTATCTGTCCCCCTCCCCTCCCACCATGCCTGGTTTTCTACCAAAACCCAAAACAGCTGGAAAGAGGAGATACCTGCTTTGAAGTTAGCTTGATCAGTGACCCTTCATAACCCTGCAGAAGGGAAAAAAGCAAGTCAGTGTCAGGTTCCTGAAGGAGCCAAGCTACAATCGAGACATGACGCGACAGCTCCAGGAGGTCCTGTAGCACCAAAGCCTTCATGAGGCAGGGTCTGCAGCAGCAGTAGGTACATTAACACTTCTTTTCCACCAAAAGAAGAGACTTAGACTAGACTAAGGGCAGATCAGGTATCTTAGCTACTGTCTTCTGGTCCTTTGGGAAGAAACTCCATTTTCTGGACCTTCATCAAGCTACTGACACTAGCACCCTACTGGGCTAGTGCCTACAGAGCACTGTTCACCCCACACTAGAAGAGTGCAAACAAGGAAACCCCACTTCCCCCGAGGCAGCCTACATGCTGATCCAGCGAAGGATGGAGAGTTAGGAGATCAGGACACATCCTCAAGGAAGCACTGATCCAGCTGGGCAGCAGGGCTGGCCAAGCAGCCCTCATCAAGCTTGGAGATGGCATGATTTCACCAACTGTCTCCAGGAGAGGGTCACCGGCTGAGTACAAGCCCTAGGTTACCATGCTGGTTTCATAGCAGGCTCCCCAAGCTTTCACAGAAGGACAACCTTCCCACTTCATCCTTCCTGCCCCTCTGACAGAGACCCTGGCTGCAAGGTTGGCCATAGGACAGCATCGTTCTTACCAGAGACCAAATTTGAAAACCTTCTTACCTTGAATGGTCGGAAGAGCAGGTAGAGCTCTCTGGGCTTGATATCCACAGGAAGACCACTGACAAACAGTGTCCGTACCTAGGAGAGAGGTCAACGAGGTCTACTGAAGGGAGATGCTTAGCACCAAAGCAGGAGAACAGAGCACAGCTCCGAAGCTAGGTACAACAGCTAGTGAGACACCTTGCACCAAAGGTGGCCTTGCATGCACCAACCTTTCCCTACTGTAGAGAAGTGCTGGCCAGGATGAAACACTCACTCCTTTCCTTCTTGCCACAGAAGATTTAGGCCTTTATAAATAGTCCCCAGCAGAATAGTCTGGGTTGATTAGGGCATGGACACCAGCACCACAGTCTGACTGGACTTTGATGACTAAAACTTGAAAAGAGCATAGACTGCCAAAAGTACTAACACAGAGTTTGACACATATCAATGGTCCAGAAGAGACTAGTACCTCTCTAGCTCTTTCTGCAGACCATACACTAGATCTCCCTGCCTTAGCCTATCCTGGCACTTCTGCCGCTGACTCAAAGAGAGCCCTCAATTTTGAACAAAACCTCACCACTATACTCACATCTTTTGACTCCTGCAACAGCCCCAGAACATCACTGGGAGGATGATTTTGGGGTCTGTTCCAGCTCTTCCACCAGCACACATCAGATCCTTCAGAAGCTGCTCCCAAACCAGCTCTGAAGAGTGTTTGTTTATTGTGCCCAACCAAAAGCCAGCTGTGCTGCACAAAGTCCATGGAGGCTGCTGCTCTCTCCAAGCTGTAGAAGTCATTTACTGATACGAAGCGCACCCAGCACGTATAAGCAAAAATTGAGTACCAGAGGAAGATTCCAATCCAAGGTCTTGAAGTTACCCATGACAGTTGACATGAATAGCCAGGAAGAAGAAACAGTGCTGAAGGCTCATGGCCTGGGAGAACTCAGTCAGACCATCATGGCCACCTTCTCCCCACACACTGGGAGACACTGGCCTGGCAGCCTGTTTCCATAGGAAGCAGCGTGATGAAGCCTCCGAGACTTCTCATAAATCAGCACAGAGCTACAAAGGGAAGTTATGCACAGAGGTCACAAAGACACCGGTGATCATTAACAAGGACCATGAGACCACAAGCACTGCTCAGGCAGCACTGACAGATGGTGAGGGAAGACAGAAGACTCTAGGAACAAGATGGAGCTCTGTATTCCTCACTTTTCATTGCGTAGGGATGTCACCCTCTGAACCAGTCCCAAACAAACCATGAGAGGGTCATGGAGTGATGCCCAAATGTTCAGAATGGCACCAAATAGTGCCAGACACTTTTGAGCTGCAAAACACGCAGCCAGACCAGGAGCTCTAAGCCAGACCCCATCTCCTCGCCTGTTCCCAGGCTGAAGTAACCCCAATGCACTTGCAGGGCAGAAGAAATCTGCTCCCACATTTCAGCTTCCACTCCACCATTGTCCCTTCCCAGACAGGGTGCGCTGCATCTGACACGTGGTTAAACCTCTTTTGCCACCCAAGTGAGCAGCACACACTTGCCCTGCTCCTGGGCTGGAGACAGCAAACACCTAAGAGCACAGGAGGATGCGGCAGAGCCTCTGCACCCTCTCGCTGTGGAGACAACCTCCTCCAAGCAGGGAAGTTTCTCCTTTTTACAAAGGGAACACAGGACTCCTTGAGCTCCTGTGCCCAAGACAGTCCTGCCAGGGCAGGGAGACATCCTTCACACCAACTCAGGGCAGCTTAAGCCCTCCAGGACAGAAAGCAATCATGAAAGCCTTGGGTCCTCTGCCCCTCTTGCTCTCTATGCACACCGAGATCGGCTGCCACCACCCAGTGAACACCCCAGTGGGCCGCTACCACCCCCATCAGTATGCAGAGCCCTTCTCCAGCCTGGTGTGCCTCAAGACTGCTGCAGAATGCAGCCACTGAGCACCCTTCCCTGCAGCATCAGCTTCCTTCCCATCCCCTCCGTGATTCTGCAGTATGAATGGCCCTACTCCACACCCCAGCTTTTGCTGTGTCCTGTCTAGGGAAGCAGTATGCTATCTGGAGCACTCCAGAAACACTTTCCAAGCCCAGGCTCAGGCCGACAGTATTCCCACCCTGCCCAGCCCCTCATTTGATGCTTCGATGGATCACTCCAGGGCCACCTCATGCCCAGAAAGAGCAGGCAATGGCACTGTCTCTCATCGTGCTGGCTGCCTCTAAGACCTTGGCGCTTGTGCGTCAGCACCAGCTACATGGAGCACTCGCAGTGCATTCCCAGAAGACACACGGCCATCTCTTGCAGGGGAGGTCTGTGCAGTGTGGTGGCACACATGTGCCTCAGCCATGTGAAAGCACCATCCCTTTTCAATATTTCAGGATCTCAGGACCCCAGAATGGATGTTTCTTCCAAGCAGATAGAAATCTGCATCCCTGCTGGGTCTCTAAATGGTCCCGTGATGTGTCATTTGGTAAGTCCTTGCGACAGGCGTGACAGAATGGAAGATGCATGGCTGCTCAGGGAAGGGGAACTCAGCTACTCGGAGCCCTTACAACAGCCTGAACAGAGCAATGCAGGTGCCTAGGAAAGCTCTTTGTCAGAGTAACAAGCTCCTAATGCCAGTCCCATAAGTTGCTGCTGAAGACAGGAGCAAGAGACCTTTTCTCAAAGGCCAAAAGCTCCCCTTGGCCTTCGCCAGTCTGTCACCATACACTGCATTGGGAGGGGTATCTCAGCCAAACCACAGCACCCACCAAGGGCTGGCATCACCCCAAAGAGAGCCTGGAAACAACCAAATGTCACCAGCTTCAAACCTACGAACAAGGTTTCCCCAGAGGATCTCAACACAGGCTAGGGAAGGTGCCTGCTCAGAAGAGCCTGTTAAAGGTGAGGAGATCAAGTGATTTGTTTTCCAAGATCTCCGCAATTCTGCACATTCATAAGTGGTCTAGAAAAGGGTAAGGGGGAAGTGAGACCAAGTTACCCAGGGAAGGAAGGGTGAGGCTGGTGAGACCTGAGGGCACAGCGAGGTGAACCAGAGGGAGATCGCTTCCAAGACAAGCTGTAAACATGGGATCAGCAGCAATCAGAAAGCAAGGAGGTCTGGGTTATCCCACAGGAGAAAAGCAGGAGGCAACTTGCCAGTCTGAGCATCCTGTGCATTGTGACCAAGCCTGGTCCAACCTCCTCCCCCTGCTCCGGAAAGAGGAAACTGTAGATGAGGGCAACAGGGCCTGAACAAGCATCTCCCAGTGGATTAGCTGAGCTGGGACTCTCCAGTCACTCCTCTGCAGTCCTGCAGGCTTTGGGAGGCCACCGGGACCAATCAGGGCCAATGGAATCCCACCTCCTAGCCCTTGCACTCAACATGCAAAGACAGGGTAGGCTTCTGCTTACATAAATCTTCCCTGCTTCGACACCCTGCCACCAACCAGCAGGTCCAGGCTCCCCAGAGCAGCTGGAAAAGCCACAGGAGCATAAGAAAATCCATCCTGAGCAAGCTCTGGAGGTGCCTGGGCCAAACTGTATGTTCAGCAGGAGCTTGGAGAAGATACAGCAGAAGCACACCTCCAGGAATACCTCGTTCTTAGACTCCAGTGGTAGCAGCCACTTGAGATACCAGGCAGGAGCAACCCCATCTTGCCCAGGATGGCTGATCCAAACAGGACACACGGACAGGAGGGAAGTGGGGCAGGGAGCAGTTCACGTACCAGACAGCCCTGCGGGGTCACGCTGCTGCAGGCCCTGCACAGAACACTGCCCTTTCCCCATCCTGCCCCTCTGGGGATCTCCCCAGCCCAAGCACCTGGCAGGGATGGAGGAGAGCCATGGAAAACAGGACTTGTGCCAGGAGGAGCAAGACCATCTAGGCCATCTCTTTGAGAGGGAGGATCCCAGCATAGCTTCCCACGCAGGATGGAGGGAGGGACAAGGACAAACCCGGTTAGTGCTCCAGTGGCTCTGAAGCACTCACACAGCTGTGTCTCACAGAAGACACACATCTATTGTGAGCATAGCCAAGCACTTAGCACCAAAGCTTTTAAGAACCCAAGCAGAAACACCTGCCTCTTCCTACCATGCTGGTGTCCTGGTCTTACAACATCCACATCTCCCAGCCATGTCTGCTTTAAAGAAGAGCTCTTGAAAGGGTTCTAAGAGGAGCCAGGCGCTGCCCTGGGGCCCAGCAAGGGTCAAGTTATGTGAGAGACACTACAAGTGAAGGCATGAGCACCCACCTCCAGCGAGGTGGCTCTGGTGGGTCTCCAGTGCCAGGCTTCTATTAAGAGACTGCTCTAAATCATCCCAGAAGCCAACAAAGCTGATCCTCCCCTCCTGCAGGATCAGCCCTGGTTTTGCATAGCTGTGGCCTCTCCAGTGCCACAAAACCAGCCTGGTCCTGGGGCCGTGCTCCCACCACCTGGAGCACACAGCCTTTGTCACCAGCAGTTATAGGAGACATCCAAGAACAGCTACAGCAGGAACATGCTCTAGTGCCTCATCTGCACTATACCGCTAGGCATCCCCTGCTCCAGGCAGCCACATGCCATTTTTCCTGGACACAAGCCATCTCCCTCTCATTCACACCAGTGCATCCACCAAGACTTCTTCCTGTGCCAGGGAAGGGAGCCCCCGCGCCACCCGGACACAAGCTCAGCCACAGCATCCCAAAGGCAGTCCTCGAGGTGGCAGCAGCTCAGACACAGGGGCTGCAGCTCTTCCCCTGGGAGCGCATCACAGCGGTGTGCCCAGTGGCACCCGCGGCCACCAGCAGAGCTGCAGGGGGAAACGCAGCCCAGGCCACTTGACGCAAGGGCGCTGGAATGCGGCGAGGCTGCCCCAGGAGCCAGGACTTATAAGGCACAGAGGCAAAAGGCAGGGAGACGAGCGGGCAGGACGGGGCTGCAGGGAGGGAGGCACTCAAGGAACCCATCCACAGGGCTTAGAAACAGGACAGGACCCTTCTCTCACTGCCCATCTGGACATGGGGCTGCAGGGCTCCTGTCCTGGGCAGGTTTGCACATCAGCACATCGAACTGCCCACGAGTCCCAGCAGAGGGGAAGCTGGGCAGAGAGATGGCTGGTCTGTGCTAGGGACAGCTCGGCAGGAGAGCAGGGCAGCCCCAGTGCCATGAAGCGCGCTTCCCGAGGGGAAGAAGCTTGCTAACAGGCTCCATCACTGCTCCATGCCTCAGTTTCCCCCCCACCAGCAGTACTCAATAGCAGAGAAGCTGCAGGAGCTGTTTGCCTGCTTGTGATTCCAGCGCTGTGTCCTCAATCCCGTGTCCTCAGGCAGCTCACAGGCCAGTAGCCCCGAGTCCCAGCATAGGATCACACCAGGAGCTGCTCCAGCCAATAAGCCCCGAGCACCAACACAGCAACCCACACACACCACAAAGGTGTTCACCCATCCCCAAAGGGCCTTAAATCATCCCCAGCACTTGAAGCAAGGAGGCATTTTGCTCCAAAATCAGCCTTTTGTACAAAAGGCACCCCAGGGCCCACATCCTGCTCACCCAGAGGGCAGGAAGGCAGGCTCACCACAAGTGCACAAGCAGTTTACTCCCTGAGGCTGGGGCATTTCACATGTGGCACCACTTACAGCTGGATCAGCCCATCCCAGAATGGCTCTTCCCCATGTCAGGCAGGGAGGGTACCAGCAGGGCTCAGCAAACCCTGCGGTCAGGGTAGGAAGGCATTTGGAGCAAGGGGGAAGCAGAGAGACACAAGCCCTGCCTGGGCAGCAGGAAGCACATGTGAGCCGATAACCCCGGGCACAACGAGGCAGAACCCAAGAATAGTGCATGGCCCTCGCAGAGGAAGTGCTGCTGGAGCAGCTCTGCCCTCCTGTCGAGGGCCATCCCCTGCACACATAGGTTCAAAGCTGTTGGAGCACTTGCGGAGGTCAGCTCCACAACTCCCAAGGAATGACTGTCCCAAAAGGCCAGCTGCCCAGCTCAGGGAGATGCTGGTTGAGCATTCTCAGGGTGCCATTGTGCCCTTCTACCTTGCCAAGAGGTCTGCTACGCCTGAGGAGGACGTGCACAAGTATCACAGCCAACGTGCTGAGGGATGCTCACATCTACACACGTGCTACCCAATCCATGGAACTAAGCCCCTGGCTCCAGAGACCCAGCAACACACGTGCCACCCTCTGATGTTCAGGGACCTACAGACCCCTTTCACCATCGGCTGGAGCCATGGACCCTACCCAGAGGGGCAGCTCTCAGACCAGGTAAACCTGCTGCAGACCAGCTCCTGGCATTTGCTCTCCTGCCGGGAGACACAGAGGTGAGCCAAGTTCCTGCTGGCCTCTGCCCAGAGGAGAACACATTGGTATGGATGCAGGACCCTCACAAGGTACATTCTCACCTCCTAAGCAAGTAGATCTGTCTGCTTCGCCCTCCCACAAGGTGATTCCTGAGCCCTTCTCAGTCCTGTGCCTCCTCTGCCCGCAAAGGCACTCAAATATCTCCTTAAACAACCTGACTCGGGGCAGCACACCAATAGCTGCCGCAGCCCCAGGGAGCATGCCTGGTACCCCCACAGCCCAACAGCAAGCAAGTCTCTCACAAAAACCAAGTGATGGCAAGCTGAAAGCTTGCAGTGACTCTCTGCTGTTGACAGTGGTTATTGGAGTGGCACCTCAATCACAGGGAGACCTTTGGGGACACCAGTAGGATGACAAGCACCCACAGGACTAAGCCACCATTGCATCAGCACAGTTCTTGGCAAGACAGCCCTCCCCGCTGCCCAGTGGCCCTGTGCTACCCAAATATGGGCCAGGAATGCCAATCCCAACCAGCATCATGCCCCAATCACCCCATAGACCCCAAGCGGGCACCATCCCATGCAACACAGAGGCAAGGCCCTGAGCCCAGAAGGAGAGCCTGCGGAGCAGGGTAGAGCACACAGCAAGAATGGATACAACACACAGCCCAAGCTTTAAGGTGCCCACAAGGAACAACTCGCATCCCAGCCAGCTGCGCAGTGGCATCCCACTGGGGGCAGAGAAATCCCGGGAAGTGAAGCTTCCTTCCCTCCTCCAGTACTTCCCAAAGGAGCTGGGTGCTCTCTCCAAGTCCACAGCTTGTTCTGCACTTCAAGCCACTGCTACAGGTGGCCCGGGGAAGTCACGCTTTCAGACAGACACTGGCCTCCTGCCATTGAAAGCAGATGGGACCAACACACATCCCAGGTCAAGAGCTTCTGACACACAGCCATGCACTAAGACCCAATCCCCCACTAATGCAAGAACCCATCATCCCATCCTCTGCAGCACAGGATTGAATGCACCACACCAAACTAGGAGGTGCAACATCTCCATTGCCTCTTCTGGGCTATGCAGCAGGACTGGAGATTCTCCTCAACAGGTAAACAGCCCTCCTGGGCCCTTGGGTTTCCAGCAACCACAGCCTGTGGCCGGGTAAGCTTGGGCTCAGTGACCAAGGGGAGCAATGTGCAAGGCCAGCACATACGGCCCCATGTGATGGTCCTCTAGAGAAGCCCATCCCAGCAGCCACTCAGCTGGATGGAGGCAGGATCTCATATCCCTGCTTGGTCACCCTGCCCTAGCACAGGACAATTGGCCAGTTGGGCTTGAGACCGTTCCTTCCCATAGAGCGCACAGCAGAGGTCAACATCTTGTCGCTGCCCACAGGACCACACGCAGGAGACGATGCTCACTGGACAGCTGGACAGAGCAAGCCTCAGCACTATCCCTGCTCCCATCTCCAGGCAAGAGCCAGTGGATGAGCCCTGGGGCCAAAGGAAGCTTTACCACCAAGAAAAGCCCAGACTTTGCATAAGCCTCTAGCTCTACATGCGCTGCCCTCCAGCCATCATCCAAAGCACCACAGCACCCCTTTGCTGGGGTGAAATGAGAAGGGGAGGCCTGGGGACAAGCAGCATCTCAACCATGTCATGACCTCCTCCTCAGACACGCTGGGCTAGCTCAGGATCACAGCGACACTGACACACCTCAGCATGGCCCTGGTTCAGCAGCTCCACTGCTGCGGCTGAGTCCTACCACCCTGCTCCCCCACCAGGTCCAGATTCACAGCAATGGGAACACAGGAGGAATTTGGTTTCAGCCATTCCACGTGGCACACGAGTCTTTTAAAGCACAAGTGAATCCTTTCCATTTACAGCCTCTGTCACATGAGGCTGCAGAGAAGTTTACTGAGAAGGCTACTGGGTCCCAGCCAGTGCCTGGTACTCCTGAAGAGAAGGTGCTCACCACTGCTTGAGATGCTGACCACCTCACTGCCACACTCATGCCCTGCTGAGACTTGAAGCTGAAGCCCTCAGAGGTCCAGGACAGGCAGAAGCATTGGTCCATGATCCCAGCAGCAAAGTTTTCATGACTTGCACGGCCAAGACCAGCAAGCCTAAGGGATCTTTTGGCTCCAGAAGTCCTCTGTACCAGTTCCAGCAAGAATCATACTGGACGTTCTACACCACCAGTTCCTCTAGCAGAGGCATGAGGAAGCACAGCAAAGCCTGAACCACTCTTAGCTCCCTTCCAGACATCTCCAAGCATTTCTGAAGCTGGGTCTCATTTACCAGACCAGCTACACAGCCAGGTAGCAGGAGGAAGAGCAGTTACCCCATCACAGGGTCCAGCTGGGATATTGATGCTCAAAACAACTTGGACTCGTGTCTAAAACTTAGATTTGAAAGAGCAAGAAAGAAGAAATAAGCTTCTTTTCAGGGTATTTACAGAGGCATATTTACATTGTCCTGGACATGAGGAGATAACAGGGAGATTCCCACAATTCTCCCCCAGAAAGAGCAATCATTGATACACCAAGAGGAGGTCTGGGAACACACCAGTTCCCAGAACCTCTGTGTGCATGGTGACTTCAGGGTATTTGCTCAGCCAACAATCTGTCACTAATAGAAAGCTGCATCTAACATTGAGGGGACTTTTATGATGCATGAAAACAGCTCTGAAGCACCATCCTGCTTTAGCCAGACCAAGTACAAGACAATTAGCAAGCGGTGAGCACAACTACTACACCCTCAAGTTCTTTGTAGCAGAGAGCAGCATCGCAGAGTCATTTGGCTTCAGAAATTATACTAACCTTATTTGTTTCAAGTCAGAGAATCCGTGCATGCAAGAGGTTTCCAGGTCCACTCAAGCAGAGATTACAGAAATCAAGAGATGCCTGGCACCAGTCCAGGAAGCGGTACAGACATCCAGCACGTAACACAGGCTGCTCACCACTGCCATTCCCATGTGGTTCTGGCAGCCCCATTGTGCAACAGCTACAAAAGGCCAGGGATGAAATACTCACTACTTCAGAGTCTCCCCAGGAGCCAAGAGCCTCTTGCCTCCCCTACCAGGGCAGGTAACGCAGCAGCCTTGCTGTGGACCAAAAGGGAAGATGATCCTTTCCTAGTAGGTAGCTTCTCCTGGTCCTCATCTTACATTTGATGCTTTCCACATTGAGCAGTCCATGATGTCCAACCTACCATGACAGCAGCAGCCACCACTCATGGACTTGCAAGCAGGCCCTTGAGCCCAGCCAAGGGAAGGGGCCAAGAGGGCACGTGGGATAACCACAGACTTCAGCCACCTGCACTGGGCATCTCAACAACCAGCTCCAGATTTCCCCTGCTCCCCATGAACCCAGAACTGTCCAGTGACCTCCTGAGAGAGCAAGGATGAACTTCCAGAGTAGAAGCAACACTTCTACATCAGACATCTGAAACAGCAGGGTGAATACATGGGGTCCTTAATGCAACGCAGCCACGAACACAACACACAGCATCCATGGAGAGCAAGCAAGGTCCTCCGGAGGCTGGAGAACGCTCTGCCTGCAGCAGGGGTGTGCAGCACCCAGGCACCTCCTGCCCCACACCACCCCTCAGGGGTGCTGTCACACAGATTGGCGGCTGCCTGGAAAACTAAACAGGAGATAGCAGCAAGTGGGGAGGGACTGAGCTTGGGGAGGTGTCTGGTGAGGAACAGCAGGGACTGACATTCGGCCCTGTTTGTTTAACATTCCCGTTAACGACCTCGAGAGGAGCAAGAGGCATTCCTGTCCTCCGCATGTCACCGGGCAGGAAGCGGCTGCGAGATCCAGGGGCTTGCAGATAAGATAAAGGGAAAGGCTGAATTTGGGAGCTTCGCCCCACACCATATCTGGGGTGCATGGCGCCCTTCTGCAAACGCTCAGGGATGTGGTGAGGGAGGCTCATGGAGGGGGGGAATGGAGGAGTGTCTACAGCACCAGGATCCGGCTGCATTATCCACGCAGGACGGGAAGATATCCCAGCACACCTCCTGCGTACGCTGGGACTGAAAGATTCCACTTTGCACTAAATACATTTATCACTCTGTGTCAAGGGAGCTCCGGGCAGGAATTTGGGCGGGATCTGGAGTTAAGGCCCTCAGACCACACCAGGACCCTGAACACAAAGTCACCCCTTCTGCCACCGTGAGCTGCTTCTGCGGTGAGGAATGGCTCCCGGTCAGCCAGGAGGATGTACAGAGAAAGCAAATGCTCTGAGGGCTCCCACAGGCTCAGGGTAGCCACCACAGAGCCCAACCAGCAGCTCATCACCCACAGCGTTATTTGTGATGGATCCTGGCAAGGAGAGTGCTTCCCAACAGCAACCCCATCAGCAATGGGGACACCCCCCATTAGTCCTAGCCCACCACCTCACAAGCATCCTCAGCCACCTCTATAGTGGCCAGTCCTTTGCTGCTCCCCTGGGTGCAGCACCCAGTGAAGCTGCAGACCATCTAGCACAGTAGATGGAACCATTCCCCTCCAGCACACACCCGGAGGTGGCATGATGGAGAGCAGGGACTCCTTCTGTTCAACTGCTGCCCTATTCCCAAGGGATGTAGTCTTTAACTCTCTTTTCCAGTGACTAAGCATCACTCCAGAGAGGACATGGCCTCCCCAAAGGGCTGGGATTTCCAGGCCCTCAAAACACAATGGCTTCCATCACCGGCTTTGCCAGACCACCACCCAGCAGCAGGGAACAGGCCAGCACCAAGAGCTCACCCGGCCAGCACCAGTGGGGCACCAGGCCAGCTGGAGCAACGCCACTGGGATGCAACAAGCAGCATTGACCTCGGGGAGCTTCACAGGCCAGTGAATAATTGGATCAAGGAGCCGCGCTGCCCTGCGCGCACATGTGCAGAGCCCACAGGACCCCCGGATCCGAGCCTCCAACACCAAGGAAGCAGCACACAGTCCCCAGTGCTCTGTCTATCCCCAACCACACCAGAGCCACCCAGTGAAGCTGGGACATGTCACCAGCATCACATCACCCAAGCCTTGCTCCACGCAGGGTGGAGAAACGCTACGGCCACCACCTGCCAATCCATTCCACCCCATTACCCACATCCCCCCATGCCGGGTTGGAGACCAGTGGGTGCAATGGCCCCAGGACAGCTGGCGCACGAGGGCCGTGTGGCCCCGGTGGGTGGTGGAGCAAACCAGGCGCCATGTTGCGGCGGTGCGAGCGCACGGCGCGCTGGAGCCAGGAGCAAATAATGGTATGACTCCTCAGCCTTCATTTTTATTGCCTATATTAGATCAGTCTTTTCTAGGTTCTGCTCCCA
>JANHGB010052792.1:0-52205 GCA_026283785.1 Coracopsis vasa
TGCTCCATCCCTGGTGGTGTTCAAGGCCAGGTTGGACAGAGCCTTGGGTGACATGGTTTAGTGTGAGGTGTCCCTGCGCATGGCAGGGAGGTTGGAACTAGATGACCTTAAGGTCCTTTCCAACCCTAACTATTCTATGATTCTGTGATTTAGTATCTACAGTCATGGCTTGCAACATGCCTCCATTTTTGGGGAGAAAATAATAATATTGTAAAATATAACCATTATGAGTGGTTATGTAAATATGGCTATTAAGTGTAATAAATTATTCCCAAGATCTAGAACAATAGTACACATAAATATGTGTAATTTCTAAAATTATCATGCATTCCAGTCTGGATGTGGTGGGGGTTTCTAGTACCATCCTTTTGCCTTTGAATTATATGTGTCTGAGTTACCTTCTGTTACAAACAGTAAAAATCTAGAGAGCTGAAGTTCTCAACCAACAGGCTGAGGGAAAGAAGACAGCTGGCAGGAGACTTGACAGTAGTACATTAGTAGCAGAGGGAGTGTGAGCAGAAAATTTCTGCCATTTTTCTCCAATGTGGAGGAGGGAGAACCATGAAATACCACTAAAAATCAACCAGTAGGCATTAAGTAATCAAAGATAGGTTAAAAACAAAACACAGGAGATGGTCCTTCATATACAGAGCTGATCTGCAGAACCTCTTGTCAAAGAACAAAGATGTGTGATAAAACTCATATCTAGTTACTGACAATGGATGTTTCCTCTTTGAGCTCTTTAGGGTCTAAAATAAAGGAACCAAGTGCAGCTCAGGAGGGGCTTAAAAGGAAGCTCTGAAGGGCTTAGAGGCTGGTAGAAAGCAAAGTAATGCACTGTTCTAATATTTACTCCTTTGACATAAGTTTTTAATTCTCTCAGCCATAGTAGCTGCTTTTGTGTTGAACTGCAAAAAGCCACAGAATACTTGTTTCCTTGGCTGTGGGGAGAAGAGAGATCTGGTGAGTTCGTATTTTGATCTATTCCCCTTTATTCTCTGACATGACCTGCCAGATGTGCTATTCAGACAGTGCAGCTGAATATTTTATAGTCATGGTGCTGGAAATTGCAAATATTAGGTGGTGTTTACTAGCTGCAGGGTCTTCTAAATTCTGCTGTAGTAAGGTGGTAAGTGAAAATCTTTTAAAGGAAGAAGGAACTTGGACTGTCCATGTCTAATATGGTTGCAGCTGCTGTCTTTGTCATCCCTGTGGGCCTTTCACAAATGCAGCTTGGTAGAGTAGACTTACTGTGCATCATGTAGATGGAACACAGGTAATGTTGAAGGTGGTTTTAACAGTGTGATCCAGGTGCTTCTCAGCCTTTTTAGGGAGTCAGTAGCTGCAGTATTTGCTTTGCAGGTGCCTATGGAAGCATCACACCACCCACGCATCCATTCTGTTATATTCTCCATCTTGAAGGGTGATGGTGGCAGGGGAAAGAGGACATTAAGTATCTGGTTTTATGTCTTGCAGCTTGGGAACTTAGAGTTCTGTTGGTATTTGTGTGTCTGTGGGTGAACTCTAAGGAGAAAATGGAGGAATGTGCAATTTTACAAGGCTGGAAAGCTACTGTTAATGGCCTTTAGTCACCTGCAGGACCTTTCGCCAGCTATATACTTTATTAACAGCACAGGCAAGGCATTTTAGAGCCACTGCATCCAGAGTCCCTTTCAGAGACAAGTTGTTCATATTCTGCAGGACTATAGCACTTGGAGAAGGAGGCTGAGCAGTCTTTATTGAGGCAGCAATGTGACTTTATACCCTGTTGCTAACAGAGTCATAACAGCAATGGAAGACTAATTTTCTATTTCTTTCCCCAGAGTGTGAAAGTGTATCTCTTTTAGGTCAGTCTCAAATCAGAGTGAGACAGATAAAATCAGTTCTGCTTTCACTGTGTCCTGCTTGTTAAGTTGAGAAACAGTTCTATTAAGTCAAATGATACACAGTTACATTCAATCTTATATTTTTATCACCTTACTAACATTTTTAAGTCACACTGGAGAAAAAGTATGAGAATCCTAAAGAAGAGGAGAAAAAATAAGTTCTGAGGTTTCATGTCTTTATTCACACTTGGTATTAATACCTCCCATTTTAGAAAATGCAGTATATTTTTCTCACAATCTCCTTTTCCATTCTTGGAATGGGCCATCAAGACAGAATCATGAGATCTGGATGAAAGGACTGTGTAGTACACTTGTATTTAATTTAAGCTAGACTTAGTTGATGAACCGGTAGGATAGCTACCTTGAAAAACAGCAAGAACAGAATAGCCCATCAAAATGCAGTTGGCACAATTCAGGAGTGCTGGATTCATAATAGAAAGCAGGATCTGATCTTTCAGAATTATAACAGTGACATAGATCAATGAACCATCTACTGTAGTGCTCTAAGATCAGTCCATATTTGATGCTGTGGAAGCTAATAGCTAAAATTTGTACTTTCAGAAACAATAATGGAATACTCCCAATGTGACTTATTTTGTTCATGTCAGTGAATGTGCTGTTGGTTTTGCACTGCAAAAAGGGTCAAAGTACAGCAATTTCTTGTCAGAGCTTCTTAATGAAGGGGAAAAAAGTTTGTAAAGATGACACTGTTTATTCTTCACAGAGGTTCATAGATTCATTATGCTGTTTGTAGATCTCAAGCTCGTTTACCACAGCATTATGAAAGCAGCCATGTTCCTAAGACTTCAGCCGTTCATGACGGTTCCAGCAAATGATGGGAGATGCTTCCAAACCTCTTCAAGCAACAAGAAAACTAAATGCTCAGTCAGAAAATGGATTAATTTGGGGTTTCTGGTCTACTTAGCTTTGGGATCTCTGAGGCAGGAACTGATTGTAATTCTTTGCTACTGAAATCCTAATTCAGTATTTTTGGTGAAAGAAGTTGCAAAACTTTAGGGACCGTTTTCCTTATCTGATTCACTCCTTGGCAGTTTGCTTCAGACTTGCAAAATTAACAAATTACTATAAAGTACCTTGCTTAAATTTTCTGGGAGCTAGCATAAACTGAATCTTGGTTCTCTTTAGACGCTTAGCTGAAGGAATAGGTAGACAAGGTGACATTCTTGAAAATTGACATTAAAAAACATTTTTCACCATGAAAGAATAAATCTACAAACAGAACATTTGCTTCAGTCTGGGCAAACATGTCTCTTCAGAAAACAGAATTTATGACTTCTGATTGAACCAACACATTTCTGAAGAGATTCTTTTCTATCCTAAGGTTATTGGTCAAATCCCTCTTGAAAGGGTGACGGGTAGAAAGTAAAACCGTGTTGGCAGGTACAAAGTAAATTCCATCACTGCAGAGATCTCCAAAAAGGAGAACTTCATTTAGTTTGGTTGTTGGGCAGTGGGGTGGGGTAGGAAGTATTAGAGGTTGTTTGGTGTTTTTTTTATTTGTTTGTTGGTTGGTTTGTGTTTTGTTTTTTTTACTCTTTTAAGTGTGCCAATTTGTTCAGGCATTGGACTCATGCAAGGGATATTTCTGTTTCACGTGCTATGGATAATACCGTTGTTATATTACCTTTTGGTATATTTGCCTTTTCCTGCATGGTAATCTCAAAACGCATGCTAGGAGCAAGTAATTTTTGAAAGGGCATATTAAAACACTATAGTTTTAGAAAGAATTGACCTAACTGCTGTAGTTATGCAACTGAAATAATGGTTTACGGTGAAACTGATAAGAAGCTGGATAATAAGCCAGAAAGCAGGATGTCTGTAGTCCATCAAAGACTAAATGAGATCTATATAAAGCGCAGCGTAATTGTAAAATCAAGACATGTAGACTGGAAAAGATCCAAAAATAACATTTGAAGATATGTCATAACCAGACCATGTGGTTCTGATAAAAGGTTAGAAAGACACTGTATTTAGCATATAGGTAAAGCAGATAAACCAATTTGAAAATCTTAATAGTTGCCTGATGATATCCAGTAAAGAATGTTAGTCAACATGTAAGGAACTGATTCCTTGTGTATGAAATAAGAGCTGTGGCTTTGATACTTTATATTCAAGCTGTAGAAGAGGTGGATCCTTGTAGTGTAGGGACCCAGTGCATAGGGCTATTCTTACTACTTGGCATGTTGTCTGAAGAAGGAACCCACCTCATAAAGGCCAAACTTTGAGGTTAGCTGTGCAAATGTGGTCTCTGGTTGGTGCAGAAAAAGTTTTTCCTCTAAGTAAGTCACTGGAGCGCGTCAGTAGTGGTTGGATGATTGGCATGCTGGCTGTAGACATTGGAAGAGGCAGAGCCAAGTAGTAAGAAGTGATCAAAGTGGAGCACCCTTTCTGGGAACCATTGCATGTTGCAGTATGCTGTGGCTTCATCAACAGCTTTGACAGATTAATTACTCCATATTTAGATACAAACTCTGCCACTGGAAGGATTCAGAAAACACTGGATAAAAAGTCACATGCTCTCCAGGAATTCTGAATTAATTGCCCTTCAATTAAGAAAAAAAAAACAAAACAAACAAGCAAATTATGTATGAAAGCTGTTATTTCAAATTTTTTGTGATGTATAAGGATTACATTTTAGCTCCAAAAAAGTACTTTGCTAATCATATCTCTGAAGGTGGTGTATACCTTATGCTAAGTATTCAGACACCTACCAAAGGGGCAAGATATTTTGAGAGGAGGAAGGAGAACATTTGCAGAAGTCTTAATTCAAGGCTCAGTTCTGCCTTTGAAGCATGAGATATAGCTTTATCCAGTTCATTAGATACAGCAAATAATTGCAGGATTATCATTCTATCCTGGTATTAAATTTCTTACGGTAGCTTCACTCCTCATCTTCACCGCGAAGAGAGGAGAGGCGTCTTGTATGCTAACTGCCTTGAGAAGGAATCAAAAAATTATTAAAATTCAGAAATATCCTTTGAATTTCTATTTTATGATGTGCAATCTGTATTGTAACTGCTTTAGTAAAGAGAATGACAAGGCCAAGATCTATTCAGGAAGAATCAGAGCTACGATCCTCATGGGACAAAACACAGCGGTTCTTCCAAAAATAAACCCTGTTACAAGAAATCACTTTTTTAGTCAGGGCTTTTAAAAGCTCATCTATTAAATAAAAAATTCTCTAACTTCAGAAAGCTCTAAAAATTGTCACTGAATGCATATTCTCTCTAACTGAATATTTAAATTTCTTTGCTTTTCTGAGGTATGTGAAGTACAATGATTTCCCATTAACTTTAGAATGTGGATATACAATTTAAATCAAAAGCCAAGTATTGTGTGATCCAGTTTCCCAAAATCCCACTTAGGCACTAAGAATGGCAAGTATAAAACACACATCCCAAGCAGAAATCAAGATAGTTAATCCTTCATATATAAAGTCATTAGGAATTATTTAGTATGAAAATTCCTTACATATGCAAATTTAGTTTTTGCTGGAACGTTTTTGTTTGGGGTTGTTTTTTTTTTAATGCTTATTTAGGCAGACAGACATGTAAAACCTATTCTGATCCAAATTTAGGCAGATAGGTATGGTTCAGATATTTAAATTTCTTGGAAAACATAGACATTTTTAGAGCTTCAGTTGGTTATTTGGAAGAAGATGGTGATTTTCTTCCTGCTAATCTATTTTCTTTTACTCTGTTGGGATTGCAAAGGCAAGCTTAGAGACCATTATTGGAAGCTGGAAATACTTGTCTTTAGCTAATGTAAATGTTTGAGGCAAGCAATTCCATCTGTTTTATTCTCACCTTAGACCAGCCAAGATGTTGCTGTCTTTCGGGAAACCCAAATGCTTATGTTGCATTCAAAGTGAGCCACACAGGTATAGATGAACCGCAGAGTGATTTACAGCAAAATGCTTGGAGAGGTTGAATTCTGTACCAGGCAAGGGGGGAAGGACATGCCTAATTTGGTCACACAGGGCTTTCTTTCAAAGGTCTTCAAAGACATTTAACTTTCTCACTGACCACACATATAACATTAAGCATACCAGAGAGGCCTGTTTGCTTGATCCAGAAGGCACTTTTGCATTTATTCTCAATGGAATATTCAAATTCCAGGGTTGCTGGAGCTGCTGAGCACTGTGAAAGTGTCACCCATTTGCTTTTGGTAATGTAGCAAATGTGGAATATTTTTTTTGTATGATAAAAGTTTACAAGCCAATAGAGAAGTGTTGATTTGTGTCAAAAGCTGCTTCAGAGATAGAAAAGCACTGTATAACTAAGAAGAGTATGTGATAGTGCCTAAAATATATAAAATTATTATTTAAATCTTGAATTCAAAATACTTGTCATGCCATCAGCTTAGCATTTGTAGTCAATGTTGCTAAGTTCAATTCTATTGGCTTCTTTGTCAAAGAATACAGAAAAAAATAATTTACTTAATAAAGGATGCAAAAAATTAGTTGAATTTAATATGATAAAAAATATTTCAAATAATCTTTTTTAGAAATTGGCAGTCAGTGCACTCTTGATGCAGAACGTTATTAATAGCTGCACATATGGAGTAGTTCTAAAAACCTTACTTTTAGGAAAAAAACACACCTTATTTTTTAGAAAACCTTGCTTTCTATGGAAAAAAAATTACACAAAAATAATCCATAGAAAGCAATTTTTTACCCCAAGTAGTTCACAAAGGGATAATTCATAAACCATTTCTCAAAATAAGAAGAAAGATTTTCTTTCTTTTAATTATATTCTGTCTCAGTAGCTCTTAATTAGGACCAATTTAAACTTGAAAAGGTGCAAGAATAAAACTTCCTTTCTTCTGTCCTTTTCCCTTGTAATCACAGTGAAAATATTTTCTGGAGGAGCTTCTAGAAACTATTCCAAGATAAGCAATTACCACAAGAATGTTAAATATTTGGAGGAGTTTTAAAAAGAGGGGTGGGTGAAAACTCTAAATTTTGCTTTGGGGACAAATCTAACTATATCAGAGTCTGTTTATGTAACTTAGCAGCATGAGCTTGTCATATAAAGCAATTACTCATCAGTCACAAAGAAAGGAAAGTAAGGTAGATACTGGTGTCTTAGAAATCTGTGCTGTTAGCTACTTCTCTTCTTGTGCTTTTCCAGGCAAAACAGTGGTAGTGCATCACTGGTGACTTAAAGCAGAAACAGCCTAGTGGCTCTTAATGTTGAAGTATTAATGACTTCTTCCTTTCCCCCTTCTCTTCTCTCGTGGTGCTTTTTGAGTTGTATGATGTATTTGATACAAAAAGCTTTCACATTTAGGAAAAGCAAAAGATCCAGTAAGACACCTGGCTAAACAAAGACAATATGAATTTTTTTTTGTGGTTCACATCCACCCATGTGAGTTAATTCATCTGTGTTTTATCCTAGTTGATTTGTCCTCATTCAACTCTTGACCCAGTCATGTACTAACAACCAACTTTGTATTCAAACACAGGCATTGAGCTGACTTCATAACCCTACCGAAAGTACAATAGCCAAACATGCCAACATCAAACAAGACAGTGATGGAGTCTTGTAATGACTCATACACAAAACCAACTAGGCCAGGTGAAAAACTGTCCAGAATTTTTCCCTAGCTTTTTAGGGGGAGGAGGGAGGGAGAAAAGAGTAGACCCATGTGAAACTGGCTCAGCTGCCAGGGTCTGCAGCTGTGTCAACACCACATCATAACTGCCTTTGTGACTGCAGAGAGCAGCTTTTATTCCATCTGGGAATAAGGAGCTATTCTTCACAAAACATTGCCTTCCTTTTCATAAATGAGATACGTTAGGATCTGTTTTAACGTTCTCATGGATTTAAAATTATTCTTTACAGCCAAATTATGATCCTATTTTGAAGTCTGCTCAAGCCAATGCAGACACACTGCACATGTAAATGAAATGACACTTTGTAGTAATGAAGCATCTGAAGCTGTTACTGTACTCACACTAGATTTAATTTTTCTTATCTACTACTTGTTCCGTGCCTTCTCCACATACCTCATGGGTATGCACAGATAACTAAAGTTAAATAACATGCAGCAAAGAAACTTTATTAAACCTTTTACCAGATCAATTACTAACAGAATTAATCATAGAATCATAGAACAACTCAGGCTTGAAGGAGCCTTTAAAGATCATTTGGTCCAACCTTTCATAGGAAAAGAACTCTGAATGAGATTATCTAGCACCCTGTCCAATTGCGTCTTGAAAACCATCAGTGATGGGGACCCTACTGTGTCCCTAAAGAGGTTGTTCTAGCTGTAAAAAAATTTCTTTCTTATATGACAATGAATTAGGTGGACTTCCTGAGCCAAAATTATGTAGCTGCTGTAACAGATGAATCAGAAGGGGATTAGGCTAAATGCTCATTATTATTCTTGAGTCAGTAGAATCAACAATGACCTTATCATCAAGATCTCTATCCATGTAACTTCTACACCCAAAATGTTTAGAAATTGTTGTTTACGAGGCTGAAAATCAATTCAGGCATTATTTTAGACAAACCTTTGCTGTGATACCTTTGTTACTTTCTCAGCAAGGTCAAAAATTTTCTTTAAATAGACTTCACTATCAGAAAGAGCCCTAGTATCATGCCTATCTGTCTTGAGATGTCAATGACACTTGTGTTTGGGAGCATTCATATTCCCTGTGTAAAAAAAACAGTCTGTCCTGTAGTCAATCCAATATTTAGACAACAGGCCTTAGACAACTGCAAATAGAAAACTTGAACTACTTGTTATTTTTACTAAATAAATCAGTAGAAGAATACCTGCTATTCCTGAAAGTTAAAGATTTTTAGCAATCAATAAACAGAAAATGTGATACAGATTCTTGGATTCAACTTTTTTTTGCATGATGACTTTTCTGACTATAGCTATAAAGGAACATAAATGAGGCTGCTATTTGTGTTTAAGGCAGTGGGAGGTCTGTATCTTAATGTTGTGGGAAATATATAATGTAGTCTATGCTTCTGCACAGGCTTCTGTGGCATTTTATGGACTCTGTATAGCCTTACTCATTTGTCAGATTTAGCTGGTATATATGTTTATGTTTTTTCCCACAAAAATTAACAGACAACATTTTAAAGAACTTTTTTTGGCCTTAGTGAGAACCTAGTTTGGTTTTTGGTTTGCTTATGTTCAGTTGTCAGTTTCTTGAAGAAAGATGTTCATGCAATACTGTAATGGGATCAGTACAAGGAATGTCTATGCTTTCAGCTACTGCATCCATGCTGGGAAAGAGGTGCACTCCAGCTCCATGTCCTTTCTTTTGTTTGGATGAATTGTCAACTCTTTGACTGCTAAAAAAGGTGTTCATTTGTTGTCTCCCTCTTTTTAGAAAGAAGTTGGTAGCCCAAATAGCAACACTTTGACATTGCTTTTGTACCACTACTGGTATCCAATGTTAGAGAGCCCCAGTATAGACTGTATTTCCAGGCTTCTTAATGGGTAATGAAGAGTTGCATGACAAGCTGCATGTGGAGCACTGGACCTCAAAGTAAGAGGAGAAGGTTTGAACATTGGTTTGTACTACAAGCTCAGCTGACTTCTTAGTATCTTAGAAGTAGCCTAGTTCAAAGAATCACGGTTTGAGAACCACCAATATAGACCATGGAACTGGTGGTATATAGTTTTATGTAAAAGCTTTTAAAAATAATCTTATAAGAAAACAAATACCTTGAAGTTCATATTTTCTATTATTTTTCACGGGTATTTAATATTAATTTAGAATGGATAAAGTATCTAGATAGATGATCTCCAGAGGTCCTTTCCAACCCTAATGATTTCGTGATAGATAGATAGTTTTCATTTTATGAAAGCTTGGTTTTGAACTGAAAGGAAACGGTTTTGGAGGAATGCTAAAAATGGATCCATCCTGAAGACCAAAATGGAAATAATTTTTTAAAGTAATAAAAATATTTTCAAGGTTAGAAAAAGTACATAAATTCAACTAAAGTTCAGGTTTTTCTCTTTAAAAAAACCTCACACTGCCTCCCCCTCCCAAAAAAAAAAGGGTGGGGGGGAAACAACCAACAACCAACAACCTATCTTTCCTGAGTTTCTTATTGCAAGTATACAGATATTGCTAAGGAATAATAACAAAAAAAGCTAATAACAAATGTCTTTGCACAATAACAACTTCAAAAAACTCTTAAAATAAGTTACTGATTTAATCTTTAATTTGTAGTATTCTGAAGTCAATTTATAGTAATACATTACTAAATATTAAAACACCTAAATCAGCAGGTCAGGAATTTGGCTTTAACAATGGAACTAAGTTTCCTCTGTTATACCCGGTGAAGAACTGGTAATGAAGCGCAGAGTGTTTCACAAATGCATATATACTTCATAGCATTGTGTGTCAGTGCATGTGGAAGAGATAAAAGTATTCTGGAAGAAGTTCAAAGAAAATATCCAAGTAACTATGGAAACAAAAGCCCTTCTGCCCTCTGTTGAAAAGAAAAAAGATTAAGTTGGACTAAATGAACATCTTCCTTTAGTACCAGTTTGTCCAAGACAGATTTGTCCTTCAGAGTTGATGAGACTTTGAAAGAGATAATGTTGAGATATCTCCATAAAACTCCAAATGCTTTTCTTATGACTTGGGGACAGACTTGAAACAACCATCTTACAGCATCTTTCATTCACATATGATTGAAATCAAGCTCCATTTCAGAAAAGCCCTTCCTTACATTTGGCTGGAGTTCCAGGTTTTGTGCCAAATGAGGGAATTTTAGTGTGGCTTAGACTCCAAAGTTTTAAATAATAAATAAATAAATAAGCTTCGCATGTTCAGTATTGCAGAAATTTAACTTTGAGTCAGCAAATGAGAAACACAAGCTTCTCTATTCCAGTCCTTACATAAATCTTTGGATAATATTTTATTGTATTAAACATAACATAATCATAGTTACATAAAGATGACAATATAAGAAAATTTTACAAAAAGGCTGGAGTCATACAAAGTGACTTTATACAAGAATTGTGGTTCATCTAACGTTCTTCAACTATTTCACCACTGTAATAGGGATGGACAGTAAAAGCACAGGTATAAAAGTGATATAGCTCAGCATCCTGTATCCCATGCTACTCTGAAATATATATTTTTTTTTTCTATTTGCTAAATAAAAAAATATGGGGTTTATTTATACTTTTGCCTCACTTATCTCTTCTACGTTCACCTAATTCTTTTATTTATTTTTCTTTTATTCTAAAAAAGAACTCTGGGGGAAGGGCAGAGCCTTGTCCACTCTGATTTGAACTACATCAGTTTGCAGCTGCGAAATACTACTTTTCTAAGATCTCCTGGAGAACTGTATGTATTTTTTTGAATTTTGTTGTTAATGCTCTGAAAACAGTTCTTGAAATGCACCTATCCTGTGTGGCTTCTGTCATTTCCTGAAAGTTTCATTTCCCTATTTGTGATATCTATTTTTTTTTCCTTCAACTTAACCTTACATTAATTTGGGGTTTAATTAGGTTATCAGCTGAGGCTATATGTCATATTATAAGGTGGATTACTTGCTTTTGCATCTACCAAATATAAATGACTTAAAGTACCGAGTAGTACTTTTGCTCTGTATTAATAGTGTTATGTAAAAAAAACACTGAACTTAATGCGAATTGGAAGATACTTCTGTAGACTCATATATATCTTCTTTTAAAATAACTATAACTGTTTTTTTAAAATTGAAGGATTTAGTCCAAATTTTGAGCATTTTCTTCCCATGCTAACAGGCCACCAAGTATGAGTAATTTCTCTACAGGTAAAATTTTATATGCAAGTTTTAGAGAGATTTTTGCCTTTCTGCCATCTCTTCAACATTCTTACAAATCCCATGAGACCTTAAAGCTTTGTGATGATTGAAATGACTGCAGCAAAGAGATGTTACCCATTCCAACAGCCTCATCTCTGAGGCAGTTCAGGACACAATTTCATGAGAGGTCTAAAGCCACTTCTTTTGATTCTGCATTATGAGCTTACAACAAACTAGCTTCAGTCTTGCTCAGAATGAGTGAGTTTACTGTTTGAAATGTATAACAGTAGGATTTATTTATCTTTATCAGAAAGGCTTTTAATTTACCTAGCAAAAGTGCCTTGCCAGGGGAAGCACCTCAAACCATTTACATTAGATTTCAGAAAATAATTAATGAGGCTTGGATATCAACATCTTTTATGCATGTCAAGAATAGAATTTAGGATAGAAATGAAATTGTTAGGCTGCACTCAAAAGCCATAATCAGAGTTATTTCTGTGTTCTGTTTTCTTTACACATAGTTAATTATGTGAATGCTTAACCTATGTCCCCAAAAATTAAGCAAAGAAAAAAAAAAAGAATACGACAGAAAATACCTTTCTAGCCTTATTTTTTGTCCTTAGCTTTCCCTGCTTAAAATCAGAATTGTTATGTTTACCAGCCTTCTGCAGAAGTCTTGGCAATTGATAACTCAGCAGACGTAATGAATAGGGTTTTTTCCAGTTTTGGTCTATGGCCTTAGGCAAAGGTAAAGCTCTAAGATAATACCATTCTCCTTTTCTACTACATAATTATTTCTGTTACAGCAGCACCTTGGAGCCATAATCAAGCCTGAGATTCATTGATGCTGCAGAGGTACAATTACAGAATAAAAGCAGTCTCTACCTTACTGCACTGATGCACAGAGTAATAAGAAGAGATACAACATAGGTAGAGACTGATGCAGGAACAAAATGAAAAGAGAAGTGATATTAGATAGCCCATGACAATCAGAGATGGTATATGTATGTGGCCAGGTTTTTGCACTGCAGAGGTTAAGTTTTGCAGGCTGGCTTGCAGAAGAAGAAAGAAGTTTTCAGACCTGTATGGGGAGCTCCTCTCCAGTGGCTGCAGGTATCAAGTCTGTGATTGCACTTGCAGCTTTCCAGCAGAGTAAAGCACTTGTAGCTGTTCCAAAATCCTCAGCCATGCTGCTTCGATAGTTGGTTTCTTTAGCAAATGGTACTTGAGAAGCAAAGCTATTTGTAATGTATTTCGTTCATTGCAGGGCTTGAAGAAAGAAATCTCTCCGTTTACAATTTACTTTGCATTTTAAAAGTGAATTTACTACTGTCCTTAAGCAGCTTAGTACCATAACACAAACAGGCTGCTGACTCTATTACACGCAAGATGGTGTCTAACGACACAAGCAATGTATTTCAAACACCATCAAAACTGATTACCGATATGACATTCTGTTTTCTCATCTATAATTTTCTTGTAAGCCTATGTCTGCATTCATAAACTTTGAGAGCTTGTGAATGTTATTCTGTTCATAATTATTCTTCCATGCAATTTCCTGATTACAGGAGGTGAACTTTTTAAAAGATAATTCAACTTTTAAATTGATAAAAGAGCCCATCTTGCAAAGTTAAGGTCATTCTTTGCATATATGTAATAGGATCACAATACTTTTTAGTGAGGCTTTAAAGGCAAACGGACTGAGGAGGATGAGCAAGATTTTTTTTTATATTGCTACATGTGCTTTCAGAGAAACCAGAGGGTGTCCCTACCCATACTGTGCCATGAATCTCTGTTTTAGTTTGAGTACTTTCAGTTATCCAGGAGCAATGTGCTGGAGCAGGCAGCAAACCAGTCTTCAGTATCAAAACAGAGGATAAAAATAATCTGTTCTTTTTCCAGTTATTTCATGCCCTTTACTTCAGCTGACTGCTTCTATTTTCGCTTATAACCTTAGTGTCAGCTGCATTATTTATATGTGAAGAAATAGCCATGGAAAAGTAGATTTGAACTTTCCACTTTTTAAAGAGATCTAATAGTCTTATTCTACCATTTAAGTTATATTCTAGGTCATAGTATATAAAAATTGTACTACAGAACCTGGTGACCTGGCTCTAACTTGGGTTAGTTTTCTGCACTGTGTTCTCTCACTAGTGTATTTTCTTTATGCTATTTTGGAACCTGTTATAATGATGATACCTCGGTGCTAAGCAGGGTGTGTTTCTACCCCTTTCAAATCAATATAAAGTTATAAAAAGGTCTTATGGCTTGTCAACTTCTTTGTCAACTTCTTTGTCAACTTCTTTGTCAATTTCTTTGTCAACTATTTCAAACTGCACTCTGCTGTTTGAAATAAAACTCATTTTTATATCCCAATGAGGGAGTTAAGGCTCATAGGGAAGTTATACATGGTAAGATGTCATCATAATGAATAAGTTATGTCATACTGCCTCTTCCACAATGCCTCTTTTTGTCTAAGGGCTTTCCAAGTAAGTTAGGAAAACAAGTGCCTTAAGGTAGGTACAAAGCTGATGGGGCAAGCATATCAAGAGAGTAGGAATCAGTTACTAGCTGTCTCACCGGAAGGATGTGTTGATTGAAGGTTTATGTTGACCTTCTCTGATTTTGGTACTGTTCTGTATTTCAACAAGGAGCAAAAATAGACCAAATAGTATGTTCACTGCACTGTCCAGCAGTTGCAAGTGAAGGGTAGCTACAACTTTTTTTAGAAATTGGACTTTTTAGAAGAAATTTATGTTTTATTTTGTTGAGGTTTTGTTTGGTTGGGGTTTTGTTTGTTTGTTTGCTTGTTGGGTTTTTTTTAAATTTGTGCAAAGTTCTGTCCTTGGTAGAAATCATCAAATATGGAAAGGCAGGATGGGGATTTGCTGTTAAGTGTTAGTAGTTCCTGAGAAAAGGATCTAGTTTACTGTCAATTACAAACTGAATGTGAACCAGCAACTTCAGACACTAAAGGAAACATTTTAGGAATTGGATAAAGGAACATCACTTGTAATGCATTCAATATAACATTTCTGTTTTACCTAGTGCTATAGTACTAGTAGCAGCTGAAGTATTTTGTCTCCTTCTGGAGGTCACATTGAAGAAATGCCATTGGAAATTGTACAGAGGACAGCGATGAAACTTATTATAAATTTTGAAAACATGATCCATGAGGAAAAGCAGAAAGAAGTAGTTCTTCATTTTAGAGAATAAAAAACTATAGGGCGATGGGAATCTTCCAACATCTCAGTGTTATCCATAAATAGGAAAGGAGGACAACTTTTTCTCTCCATTGTGGTTATGAGGAGAAATAAACAGTAGGTAGCACAACACTATGGTAAGACGTATTTAAACAGCATCAAATACAACAGTAAGGACCATGAAGAATGGGAACAAACTAAAAGTTTAACTGATAGTTTAAACCAATTGAACAAACATACTGGAAATGATTTAGAAATAGCTAATTCTACCATGAAACAGGAGGTTGAACTAGATAAGCTTACAGAGTGCCTTTCACCCTTATTTATTTGTATGCCATTAAAAATGCATGTGACTCTTTAGCATAATTTCCAAAGTTACTTGTTTAAGACTAGCCAAAAGAAAGCAAAAGGTAATGTTAGCAGACAGTAAGTGTAGTTTGAAGAAAATCTGTTTAATTGATAGATAATTAGGAAAAGTGATATAATTGAGAAATTTCATTGTCACAGAAGGGGAAAAAAAAAATACATCCGCAACTGCTGTAGGTCAGATAGCATGTGTTTGTACTGTGTGAAAAGGCTAATTGTAATTTTTGCTTTTGGCAAACACACAAAGTTATTTTTTTTCAGTTTGATATTTCTAATTGCATTGTAATTGCAACTAAATCCAACATAGTGTATCACCATCTGCCAATGTCTCAAGTTTGCTATAGCACACTTTATAGTAGTTTTGTTCCAGTTTATTTGAGCTTAAACATGTAACCCTTAAAGTAATTTGAATTTATGGTAGATATACAGGAAATAAAAATTCAGATTTTAAGAAATGGAGTAAAATGATATGGGTTCACTAAACAAAAAAAAAATAAGGGATGGTGAATTTATACTAGCAAAATAGGTACTTAGTACATCTGTTGCATATGAAATGTAGGATATTTTCCTCCACTTTTAAAAAGTATTGGGAGTGTCATTGTGCTATATAGGTATAATGTAAGGCTTGATCTAATCCACAATTTTGCACAATCCTTTAAGGATAAAGAAAAAATGCCTAAAATTAGGAATCAAATAGCAGAAGGGAGAAGAACATGGAATTACATCAAATATGCCCATGAAAAATGTGGCGAAAGTGTGGTGAAAAGAATTATATTGCAATGTCTATCTAGTCTAAAAATATATGATATTAAAGTGCTGGAAAAAATGGCCCATGTATATTTACCAAATATGTTCTTGAGATTGTCTTACTCATACTTTCCCATACTTCATCCCTTCTTCCTTTAATGATGATATATACGTGTGTCAATGAGCTAATGATGTTTTGTTAAAAGAGAGAGAAGGTTTTTGCTTTTAATGAAATATATAAATGAAACATTCAATTGAAAAAAAATATGCTAACCTGAAAATTATTACAAAATCAAATAAAGGCCACACACAAATTATCTTCAGTTATTTTTTTGACCCAACTTTAAAACGTTTGTAGAAAGTGAGTGATTATCATTCAAAGCCCAGATGGAAGTAAGCAAGCCCGTGCGCACACAGACAAAGTCCATCCTTGTTAATCCCCTATCTGAGGTTTGTGAATGTTCAGGAGGAAACTATGCATCACTTCAGCAATACTCATAGTAAGGAAAAAGCGGAAAAGTGACTAGCTTTAAACCAAGTTGTACAAATTATCCTTTGATTTCTCTGGAGGGCCAAAGAAAGACAGTGCCTTTTCCAATAAATTTATTGACAGTAGAACTCCCCAGTTGCTTTCCACCAACCCCTTCCCAGTTTGATCCTTCTACAGCAGCTTCACAAAAGTACCTACCCCAGATGGTGGCTTGGAAAAGGTGCTGGTAAGAAGGGAAGATAGTGGGCAATTGAGGGATAGTGGGCTGCTGACCAATTTTGTTTCTAAATAGGATCTTATTAGTTTTATTCATGCCTTTCCAGTTCTTTTACTCCAGAAATAGAAAAAAATCACTTGACACAGGTTTACTGATGCTTAACTAACTAAAATTAGAAGCATTAGGGTTTTGTTGATTTTTGGGGGGGTTCCTTTTTTAATTTTTATATGCTACTTTATTTCCTGGAGCACTGCAGGTAGAAACTGACAGTTCCAGTGGTTGTCCTGGGGAGGAGAGGATAAATCTCTGCAGTAAGGTCTGTGAGTTAGAAAATTTTACTCTGATGGAAAAACTGTATTCAAATAAGACATACCTGTGTTCTTGGACAATGAGTTGTGTTTGTGTTTTGAAACACAGAGTAAAATGTATACAGGAAATATGCAGGTAAGGGCAACAGTTAAAAGGGGAACAGATAGTGACTTATTTCCTTTAGAGCCTGGCTAGCTTCAGATTTTCTTGGACATGTGGATTTGCTCTCAGAATATTATAGGTAATCCTAGAGGGTAAAAAAAATCTACTCAAATATATCTTCTTCATGAAGTGACTTGCTACTGATCCCACCCCTTATTCAGGAAATTAGGTCCACATGGTTTTAGCTGAATCTGCTCTCTTTCAATAGTAAGGTTGCCAAAACAATGTCTGTCCTGAATACTATATCCTCACATGCATCACCAAAAGAATTGCAAGGCATAATCATTTGTTATGGCAGTGTTTCAGGAATCACAACAGCACTTTATTAGGACACCAGAATGAAATCAAAGAACAAAGGGGATTATAACAAGCTAGATATGAATTTATTTTCTGTTCCTGTTGTTAATCCAAAAGAAAAAACTGCATATCTTAAAATTTGATTGTGTTTAGAAATACACTTATTACAATTATTATTAAAAGTTGGTAAGAAATCCAACAAGAGAAAACACGGAGATGTTTTAAAGACAATGTCATGTTTACATGATCTGCTTTTCGCTATGAAACACAAGAAAAATGAAAAAACAAAACAAAAAAAAACCAATAACAAAAATAAGATAATTTTTTTTAAAGTGCAATCTTTAATTACGGATTTCAAATTGTCACCTTGGGCAAACTGTTGAAAACGTCATTGCTATTTCTTAGACTGATACCATCAATTCTAATATAACATCAAGTTTCAGCCATTGGGGTTTTTTTTAACTATTTCTGCTTTTTAAAGATCATCTTGCTGTCAATAATCCACTCCGATATTGATAGGCAGTTTCTTTCTCAACTCAGGGAATTTAATATACCTTGAGTGTTTGAAATACCGTTTCTGTGAAACTACTTTTTTCTGCTTAATTTCAGTGTATCCTCAATATTCAGTAGTAGATCTGTTCGGGTTTTTTTATCCCATTGCTTGTGCTTGAGAACCTATTTACATGACTGTTCCTAGGTTTCTGGAATATATATTCAAATATATTACACAAATGTATTTAGTGCAAAGCTAATCATGCACACAAGTGCATTGACTTCATAATAACTGAATGTTTTATGGAACACAAAGATTTTCAGAGAGCATAATGGTGGCATTTGTACACTTAATCACGAACTGATTTGCACACTTTAAGAATTATTTAATTGTAAGACTTAAAAAATGATTCTATAAAGTATTATTTTCAGATTTAGGACAGCTGAATGTTGTCAAGCAAAAAGAAAATATCTCTAAATTTTTCTGCTCTGTTAATTCCCACTTCAATTTTCAAGTAATTAAAACATGACCACTGGTTGTAGACCAGTATGGCAAAAAGGCATTAAGGAAATTATTTATAAAAAATTAAGGGAAATTAAACAATGAAAACCTCGACAATGTTTTTCAGCTCAGAGAAGGAACCAGAATGCAATATAATTGCATTATACATTACATTTTCCTGCATATAATATGTAAAATAAGTACATAACAAGTAATACCACCAAAGTAGTAAGGTATGTGTTGTAAGTCTCCTGTCAGAATTGAGGAACCTTTTTCTTCTATATAGGCATTTATTCTTATATCAAGCTAGAATAATAGCTCAAAAGTAGAGACAGAAGTTCCAGAGCTCTCTAAAATAATATCAAGAAGTGCAATAAAAAGCCTCTGAAAGCAGTGCTTTCCTGGTCAGAGCTGTGTGTAACCAGACACAGCTATGCATCAAAGGAGCTAGGAAGGAATCTCTGCCTACAGACAGTTTTGACTTACGGTAGCTGTGAGGCTGCTGCTCAGGGCTTTATGGCAATAGGGTAAAGTGGAGTTGGTGGCATGAAAAAAGACCTTTAGCATAGTGTGGCAATTCTGCCACCCTCTGTAATTGTTTGCTTTACATTGGAAGTCATCTGTTTTTTCAGAGGAATATGAAGAAAGGAACAAATGTGAGAGCACCAATTCCTCAGTGCTGTCTTGAAGACCGTGCCTTGGCATGGGGACCAAACTCTGGACCACAAGCAATGTTCTTTATAAGGCAATGAATCCTACAGTTCAGCGAGATGTATACATCTTCCTGATTGTTGCCCTGCCTCAGAAAGACACCAAACTGTACCTTTACTGCAGTTGTGATATAATGTATAAATATATTTAAACATGGTTCAAAGGAAATACTGTAATTAGTTAGCATGAAAAAAAAAATACAAGTAAGAAATCCGGATAATTAAGTATAGTTTCCTTAAGTGTTGTTTGTTAATGCGTAAGTGAACAAGGAGAAAAAATGTGTAGAGAAAGGATGAATTAAATGGTGGCATGTGCATAGTGGCAATGGAATTTCTTTCTTCCTGTTTAATAAATATGCTCTGTAGGATCAAAAGGGCTACTGTTTTTCACTGATAAACATAAGTCTCGGTTATAAATCATTTGGACTGAAAGACAACAATTTTTATTCAAGAAGTGTCTCAAGAAATCCAGTCTAGATCCAGCTAAAGTTATATGAGGATGGCTGGAGAGGACAGTTGAGAAGTAGATATAATGATGTAACAGTATTGAAATCAGGGTTGGTTTGGTTTTTTTTTTCAGTTTTATTTCCGGAAGTTTAATGTTTTAAACCATGTAATTGATAAATCACTATAAAGAGTAGGAACTTTTGAGAAAATAGTGACTTGGATTCAGTATTTATTGCAATAGAGATCTGTACTTGTGTTTGTATTTAAAATAGTCAATTTTAGGAACAGGGTGAGCAATTTAGCTGTTTCAAGCTCTGCATGCTATAGAAACATAAATCTGTGAAAGTGAACAGAGTGATTTAAGATCCTATTCCATTTAAAGACATTTAAGTACTGGGAAGCCCTAAGCTGCTATGCAATAATTAGTATTTGAATAAAAATCTAAAGACAAACTGTATCCATGTTTTTGGAATCAAATGGTCCAAATTTAATGGTTTTTGAAAGTGCAAGACTAAACCCCTAAGGCTGCTCTCTGGTTGCATTCTTGAACAGCAGAAAACATCTGGACTTCACTTTCTGGAATATTAGAAGAAAAAAGATGCTGGATGAAAAAGAAAGAGAAAGAGAAAATCAGAAGTTCCAGGCATGTAGCCAATTTTGTATTACAGTAAAAAATTGTGTAGATGATTCAAAAATTACTGTGCATCCAGGTTATTTTTCCAAACAGAGACACCGGGGAAATTAGGATGTATTAGCTGAAGGTGTGAAGTTACAGTGCATTGCATTACATGCATTACATCTTCATGAACATTCTCTTCTAGAAGAGTGGCCTAAAGTTACTTAGTCAAGTGCACCTTCATATGAAATAAACAGCAGTGTAGGAATTGGATGGTGCAGTTCAGTTCACACCTTCAGTTAGTACATTTTAACTTCCCCAAGTGTCCTTTTGCAGACAGGTCCAAATTCTTAGTCAATGATGTGATATAAGGATATGCATGACAACAAAGAAGAAAGGCAACAAACCCAGCTGAAGTGTTCAAAGTTTAGTAAGAAACAACCTGGTGTTTCTAAAGGTGTTGAAGTTTTGACAGTATAAGTCAGTTTCCCCACTTTGTGCATTTGGAAAAAAAAAAAATCCGGTATAATTACTAAGGGTAAGAATTTATTACCCCTTAGGGCTTTAGCATCCTTTACTAAAGAACCTCAAACACAACATTGCAAAAAACACCCTAAGTCATCATCTAAGGTGTGGCGTATTCCCATTGTTTCTTCTCCCAGATGCTGGACTCGCATCCTCACATGTCTCTTAAAACCCACTCCTATTTTAAAAATTTGCAAGTGTCAGATTATCTCATCTGTGACAGTCAGTTCACAGAGTTTGGTTAATTTAATTCCAGAGAAGTGACTAGTGTCTACAATCCTTCTTTCAACAAGCATCAAAATATCATATTATATATAAATTTAATTTTTGTTTCAAGGAAATATATGTTTTCTATTCCCTAATTTTCTTCAGCTCTTTTCCAAGTCAACACCAAATTGATATTTTTATAATTACTACAAAACCAGTTATTTGAAACTGTAATTTTTTAACCAGAAAAGAATATCCATTTGCAACAGTAGACAGTGTTTGGGGTTTGCCTCATCAAGAACATGCTAAATCATACTGAAGAAGCTGGAATTTTTTGTTGCTGAGAAAAATGTTGCTTCAGGTTCTCCCCAGGACAAGGTTTGTCCTTTATATGGTTTCCTAACTCTTGTATGGAAGAGGAGTTCCCTTATTTTTCCTGGTTAATGCAGCAGCAGTAGTCAGAGGAGATCTGTTGGCGTTCCCATCTCCTGCTGTGAAAGTAGATGTTTGGGGAAGACTTGGGTACAGCATGCCACTCTCAGCCTCCCCTGGCATTTATCAGCAGAGCTATGAGAGCAATATCTACAGATGGGTATAGGTTGCTGACCCAAGAGGGAGAGCTGAGCAGCAGAGTCATGGCCTTCAATCCATTTAATAATGTATGGATAGACTGCTTCTCACTGGGGGTGAGAATACCAGTGAGGAGGCCAGAATAAAGCCTGCAGAGACCAGGACAATGAGCTGAACTTGTTTAAGTCTTTATTTGTAATCTGTTTTATTATTTCACCAGTCTTTCTTTTTTTGCTATCCTTCTCTTAAGGAGCTTAAGATCACATTGTTTATGCATGAATGCATTTTCTTGGCTATAAACTTCACCCTATTGTATTTTGTTCTGGAAGTGGTGAACCAATCATTTTGTTTAGTGAGTCACTTTTTATGCAGGTAAATAATAGTTCATGAGATAAATTCAACATTAAGAAAAAAAAAAAAAACAAAAACACCACACAAAACCAAAACAAAAACAACAAAACCAAGCCTTCTTTGAAAATACTTAAATAGACACTAATTTTCTAAACAGTACAAAGCAGTCATCACCATGGAAAACTTTGTCTGTCCCTTAGAAACAGACATTTAAAACTGCTTTCATGGAATTCCTTCCTGTTTCTCCTCTATATTCCAGCTTTTTTATTTCTAAGTTTCCCTAAATGTATGGATACATTCCAGCTGTTATGAAGTCACATATAGAGGTATTTCAGCAGCTTTTGTTTTGTTACCTGGATATCAGACAACAACAGAACACCCTTGGTTGTTAACAACCATTCTTCTAGAAATTCTTTTTTAATTCTTCTATCATATCTGAAAGGCATTGTGCCTTTCGTATTACAAAATAAATTTCCTGCACTTTTGAAGTGTAGAATCATGGAAAGGTTACAGCTGGACAGGACCTTAAGATCATCTACTTCCAAACCCCCTGCCATGGGCAGGAACACCTCACACTAGACCATGTTACCCAAGGCTCTGTCAAACCTGGCCTTCTTGAACACTGCCAGGAAGAAAGAAAGAATTAAAGTAAGAAGGGTGAGTACAAGAAAGTGAATACTCTCTACACTTCATTTGTGCTGATATAAACTGTTCAGAAAAATATCCGGATATTTTTCTTAACAGGTGGACAACTCCTTGCTTGATATATATGGATATATTCCACCAGTCACTATCTTCATATTTTAGTTTAGTTTTAATAGTGGGGGCATGATAATTCCACTTCCAGAGAAGGAGCTTAGTCCCTAGAGAAACTAAAAGCAAGATCTATGCAAATAATAGATGTTTTGGTTCAGTGGCTGAGCCAGAAACACTGTGAGCTGAAGAAGGAAAATATTGCAGTTATGTTTGAGTTTTTTCTTCAGTTTTAGTGGAAATATTTGATTTTATTTGGGCAGTGTTCTAATATCCTATTTAAAAGCAGTGGAAATAAAAGGAGTTAAAAGCAGTTTAGAAATAAAAACATATTTAAGTTGAAACACTTCCTTTTGAAAATGTCAAAGGAAGAAATTCATTATTCTGAACACAAACTTTCTTGTCTTGTTTTTCCTTCTCAACCCAACCCCCATATTTTTTTTTAATTTTTTTTTTTCAGCTATGACTTTTCAACTATACCCAGATTCAGGAAGTTATCTCCTTGACTTTGGACTTCTTAAAAAATTGTTAATTTCAACTGTCTTTTCTAAAATTGCTTCTAGAGTTAAAAATTAGTTAGGTGAGTCATCTACAGTCTAAAAGATCAGAGTGACTGTATTTCCTTCCATTATGTTGTCAAAGACATTGTAGCTGAATTCAGTGGCATAACACATAATGTGGCATATTACTAAAATGGGTGTAGAGAGATGTATTCCTAAATATTTCTGACATTATCCTATTTTGCAAGTTGGACTTTTTCTTTCATATGTTTGTACTGTAATTCTCTGTAGCCAAGAATATGTCAAACTGGTTTTCCTAAGTACCTACTGTGATTTTTATCATCTCCTATCTTACAGCTATGAAATCCTTATGAGAAAGAGTTAAATATTCAACATATCAGAAAGAAAATATTTTCATTGAAGTATTTTAAAATGATCTCCTCAAATTTTTCAGGAGCCTAAAACATTGCCTGAAAGTCTTGCTACTTCCCACAGGGTGAATAAAAGATTTGCAAACCAACAATTTTTTTGAAATGAGTAAACTACCAGTATTATTTTCTGTGCAACACAGGAAAATAACATTACCTTTCATATAAAATGAAGAATCAATGTTCGGAGGAGATTTATTCTTTCAAATTAAATGTTCTGTTGCAATCATGAAAATGGTTCCAATGTTCGTTAGGTTCTTTATGCAACCACCTCAGGAATTTCTTCCATTACATCAAACTTCCTACTATGGCTTTGATATTTATTTAAAGAGTTGAGGGGCTTTTGAATTTCATAAGTGTCTGAGGAAGTACTAGAATAAAAGACCTTATCAGTAATATTTAGAAAATTTCAATGAAATTAAATCTATGAACTAATCATTCACTGCAATGACATTAACTAGATATCAGATTCTTTTTACATATAACTGTGATTCATCTCCGCTATTAAAACTAGTTGCTTATAAGTTGCAACTCATTAAAACAATGTATCTCACACTAAGAAAAAATGTTTAATCAACTGAAAAATGAGTCTACATTTTTTTACAGACTGAATATGTGACACAGAAAAATAAACAAATTAAATGGGAGCTCATATTATGAAGTAGAGAGCCAAAACATATAATTATTTAGAAAGGCTTAAAATATAAAGGCAATAAGGAAATAAGATAATAAGTTTAGTCACTGTTTACTTAGGTAGTTCTGCTGAAGCTATTCACTGCAAGAACACTATATTGCAGACACTATATTGGCAACATTTTTCAAACCCTCAAAAAATACTTGTAGTAAACACATTAAAACATCAGAAACAGTTCTCCAGTAAACAGAAATTTTTACTTCAATGTCATCACTGTAATTTGGTGATTAGATTCAGAATCCTCCTTTCTTTGGAGACACTTTAGCTTAAATTAGAAAGCTTTCAGACCCTCGAAGGCAAGAGTCTTGAACTGTGAAGGAAAATTACTTTTGTATCACCTGGCATTGCATTGCTGAATGTTATGATTCTGCTATTATATTACAGATGAGCAAATAACATCTTATACAGAGGTTTGAGTATAAGCTTCTGTCTTACCCTGTAAAACCAACCTGTAGGTGTCTTTTTCTTTACAATTAGTATTTTGTCAAGGTCACCTGTAAAATATGTTTAAACCAATTGCAAAAGCAAAAGAGAAATTTCCTTCCTGGACTGTTTTAGGGTCAGTGTGGATGGACATTAATTGTAAGTTAATAATCCTAGTCCTTAGCTGTCTGGAGCCTGATCCAAAGCTTGCTGACGTCAATGGGAACCTTTCCACTGCCTCCATTTTGGCTCAGTTCCTAAATTTCTGTGGCAAAATATAATGCTGTGAACTAAGCTGTCACAAAAAAAATGTACTGCAACTCTTCAATCTCAAAATAGCAATGTGTGTACAGAATTCACAGTAAAATTATATTGCTGTTGTTCCAAGATGCTTAAGCAGAAAGAATACTGCTGCTTTTACCTCCAAATTAGTGGTTTTCCTCTTTAGAATAAAATAACCTCAGTCATGTATGCTCTGTATAGGGAGAACAAATTAACTTTAATGCTGTGCCATGACACTGCTTCTTAGGCAATTCTAATGAGATTTAGAATTTTGAAAGGGTGATGAAATAACTCTCGTGCTTCTCAATGGTAAATTCAGTAGAATTAAAGCCAAATGCTTCTCAGTTGCCATAGAGCCATTTCAGAGAAGTAAAGCGAAATTTTTCCCTTGCTGCTTCTCAGTAAAATGATTCATGCAGTCAGAATTTTAGGATAACATGTATTATTAGGAGCTTAAATTTCTGAATAAAAAATTTCTGTACTAAAAGTACAGTTTTGTGTAGAAATTCCTGCTTACTGCCTTTTTGTTCATTGGAACTTTTTAATGACTCATCTGGATCTGTGTTCAAAATAATAACAAGGCTCAGGGCATTAGCTTCATACATGCAATCTAATATGTCTATGCTGTTGCATAAGCAAGCATTAATTAACAGGAATTGTTCTGTGTTAAAATATAAAACAGGAATACACTGAAAAGGTCATAAAATATAATTACACCTCAGATAATAGGTATGATGATACCTTGTTAGTGTTTTCACATGAAGCTTACAAAAAATGTTCAGCTGATGCTATGACTACACTTTTGTATTGCACATATCTGGCTTTCAAGAAAGACTGAACGGATATTAAAACTTGGAAATAAAGCATTGTGGAATGAAAAATATAGGGTGAGACATTCTCTTCTGACATCATAGTAGTTTTGCCAGACACAACTAAAATTGGATCTACCAATGTGCATAAGTTTTGTCACGTTTCTTTCCACTTTGAAATTGCTGCCTTTTGGAGTCAGTGAGTAAATAAAATACAATACCTATCACAGTTAAGAAACTTGCTGTCCCCTGGGCTAGTAAAATATGATCTAAAGAACTTCAAGCATTGTTTTATCCGCAAGAAGAATGTTATTTAATTTAGCAAATTGAGGAGGGTACTGCTAAAAATTGGTAATGTTGCACAATGGATTTGGGGAAGCAAAAGGCTTTATCTATTAAAAAAGAAAATAATAATAATAAAAAAAACCTGACCTCAGATATTTCTGCATGATTTTGAGAATTAGACATGAGACTCATTTTACTTCAAATAGACAGGTGTACTGCAAGGGCAAACCACTGTGCATTATAACCTGACATCATCCTATGCACATGCTATGAATCATGAGAAACTGTATAAACCAGTTTTAATTAAAGTTCGTTATCCTCCACTCACCCTACAATGTCAGAAACATTACTGTTTCAGAGCATGATTCACTCATTTTCTGCATGAAGGTAAACCAAAAATGCAAGGTTAGGTAAAAAGATCAATAATAGCAAATAAGGAGATATACTGCCACTGGGAAAAGATGAAAGAATTTATCATATAATTACTGTGAATATTCTTTTTTTTTTATTTTTTTAATACTAACTTAGGGAGTCTGGTGTTTTGCAAGACTGTTCATTCACAAGCTGCACAAGCTATATATAGCAGTGTTTACTGCTACGACAACACCTCAGCAAACACATTTTTCTTCACACATCTAAGCCTGTCTAGCCCATTTTAGACCAGAAATAGCTCTGCTGCAGCTGTTGAACGTGACCAATTGATCTCCCTATGCTCTCTGCTCAGAACTGTAAACTCTTCCCTTTCTGGAGCATTTCCCTGAAATTGCAGGCGTCAGTGCTTTTGAAATAGGGAAGCAGTGTCTTAGAGAGGAATGCCATGGATAAAGTGGAAAAGGTATTATGGATATGAAATTTTGCTTCCATAAAATACCACGAAATAGTAACTCATGTATTTAGTTGTTAATGGGAGTAATGTAAATACAGGATTACAGCTTTCAGACAAGGTCCAGAATCATTTCGATATCTGTGGTTTTAGAGTAGATCCACAGAGCTCTGTTTTTAGAAATAATATCAGTAAGAACTTCTAAGGGTTCAGTGTGTTGCAGTAAAAATTAGAATATCAAATCCCCTACAGCAGTACTTTTTTATGTAAAAATATTATCCCCAAAAAAGGCAAAGAAGAGTAATCACAGTTACAGGACAGGCATTTGTTTGAGTTGATTTAATCAAAAGACTGTATGATTGACTGATTTTTTTTCCCACTTGTTCTCAATTTATATTAAAAAAAAACCAAAAACTAAGCTCTGAAACTAAACTCTAAAACTAATTTTTTCAAGTTGAAATGAAAATGTGCTTTTTAAATGATGTCTTAATATTACTGCAAAGCCATAAGTGTTGAGGATTCTGTTTTCTCTTGGGAAAAGATAAACTGAACCTCATGCTGAATTCACTCTGATTCTAACAAGTACAAGTACATTGGCTTCTGTTTGTTTAATCCTGATTTAATTGGTTATCTGCAAGATTATGGTTATGTCCTCAACTAATACAACTCAAGGTAAATCTAAAGCTTTAATTTTGAAAAATAAACAGTAACAATTTAAAGCATGGGTATAACAAGTACTGTAAATGTGGAATCTGTGACTCTATAGATAATCAAATATGACAATCCTCAACTTTTAGAGTAAAATATCCAACACTGAAGATACAGTATACTGGTATGAATTCCCAGGGCTTGTAACTCAAACTACAGGAAAATCACAGCTGACTGTTTGACAGCTTTTTGTTTTCAAGCTAACTGCTAGCATACAGAATCAACTCTTGATTGCTCAGCTTGATGTTCCACTTGTTTTTAATCTTTCAATGAGCAGCAATATATATGCAAAGTAGTGCAGGGGAAGTACTTCAGTGATTTATTCTGTGTTCTGAAATATGAGATTGGAAAGTATTACAGAAAATATTTGCCTATTCTGTGGCCTGACACAGTGATTTTAAAATCAAAAGTCTTTTGGAGGAGATAGCAATATTGTATCTGTAGATGTTGCTTTTATTCCTGAAGAACTAAATACAGGAATATTATTTTGCCTGTAATGAGTTATATTCTTAATATGAACTTAATTTATAAACACTAATATAAGTCTTTGCTGGCCATTCTTGATACGTGAGATTGGTAGCACCTTGAACATTTGAACTGATGCAATAAAACTTGGGTAGCTTCATTTTATACTGGAAGATTCTAAATTGTCAGCTTTGCAGGTTTTTTATTTGCAGACTGTCTAGTAGTCTGAATGAATATCAGAGGCAATGCACTGGCGGGGCAAGGGGGGGGTGATGTTGCATTTGGACTCAAAACCAGTAGCCCATGATATGGTGGTAATTTGCATATATGACTGGAATGTCTTGCTGGCATTTTGAGCATTACACACAAAATTCCTCTGTCCACACACTCTAAATAAACTTCCTCCATCTCCTTAACTTTCTTTAAAAATATATTCTTACACTTTGTTTCACAGTTGAGCTTCTTTTCAAGGTATAAAGTATGGTGTTTTAAGAAACCTTTTTTATTTAATTAAAAATTGTTAAGAAAGTTCAAATTTCTATGAAGCAAAATAATTCTCATATAGAAAATTTTTCTTTGCTTCCCAGTGTGACTTTTCCTAATGAAAACTGAGTTCCACCAGGGGGTAGGGATAGGAGCTTAATATGAGCTAAAAATAACTAGGTAGATTTTAAAAAGAAATTTAAGTGTTAGCATGAGAAGGAAAATAAAATATTAAAATACTGAGTATTTATGAGCAGAAGGTAAACCTGAACCAACAGTAAATTTAAAATACTTCTGTGGTGCAAATCAGAAGTTTCACACAGCATTTTCAACACTAGGAGATAGACCATGATAGAAGTGAAAAGCTCAGTATGTCTTGAGTCATCCAGTCTTCTACCACGAGCTTGAAGCAATGAGATGTGGCTGCATTTGAGAGGCTCCTTTGTTTCTGTCCATGGTGCTGTTTGACAACTTTGGAAACCCTTATCAAAGTGTAGGCTTAAAATTCTCAATGTCAATCACAGTTGTTCCATTTTCATTAATATATTATGACAATGATCTTCAAAAGCGCAATATATTCCCATCACAATGTGTCATTCCCTTACTCTTAATTCTTTTCATGTCAAGCATGCTTCCAGACACAGCATTAATTTCTGTATATTCAAAACACTGATCCTGTATGAAGATCTCTACAATATTATTCAAGGCAGCATTTTCAATGAGTGCTTTTAAGTGGAACTATTAAAGCCAAATGTATGACTCTAAGTAAATGTTCTGATCTTTAGAAAGCATAGTATGTCACTCCTGAACAAGATGCCTATGAAGGAGAAGGCAAGAGAAGGAACATGAGTGGTTCAAAGGGGGTTAAGTAAATGGAGACTGAAAATTAAGAGGGAATGATGCACAGAGGAAAGTATAAGGAAGAGGAGGAAAGACAACAGAAAAGAAAACCTAGAGTTGACAGCAGAGTAATAAAATGCTAGTATAACAATGAAAAGAAGAGAGACCACTCTTGTGCCTAAGAAGTATCAGATTCGGCTGATTCTAATTAGTATTTTTTCTGTAGCACCAGTCTTATCTTTTCACACATACCACCTGCTGACACTATCTTTCAGCACCATGTTTTAGTTGATACTTCTGTCCTTTTTAATTGTTGTTGTAGTCCTTTCTACCAGCAATTTCCCTCTGAAAGGTTAGCTCTTTGCTAGGACTTCTTGTCATGTGGCAAACATGGAGAAAACTATATGTATATAAACACCGGACTTTGAGTTTGTCAATTGTATACACCAGTCACACTTCTAATGTTAATGAAGCATGTTAATGAAGCACTTCTAATGTTAAAAAAGCTTTTGTTCAGAAAATCCCAGAAGGAAGGATGTTGTGCAAGGGGACTGGTACATACTGCTTTGGGAATGTTTTCTTGCTGCCCATCTGCTTTGTTGCCAACATGTCTAATGCAATAAGTTTCTTCTGAATGTCTAAATTCCTTCAAATTCTGTGAGAAAGAGACTGTCCCAGTCATATAATGTGACTTCAGTACAAGCTTGTGCTGTTTAGTCCAACCTATAGACAAGATTAGTTGTGTCAATGACTGCTGGAGATTACTTATATATGCATATTTATTTCTAAAATCTATTATTATTTCACTTTGAATTGGCTTCTTAAAAAGTACCATATTGGTTTGATGACTGAAAGTTTTATAATCTTTGTGATCCTCCCTGTCTGCCTTGTATCACTAAGCATTATCTGTAACAGCTTATTTCTTTTTCACACCAGCCTAATTTTATGGTTTATGTCTTGTGGATGCAAATCTTGCTTGGCATTATGTTCTCTTTTGCTTTCTTACTAACAATTCCAAATGTGAAACACTTAGAGGCTTTGGGTTAGCTACACGACACATTTGTAAGATCTACCTTTCCATTGAAACAGCTCAATTTATATTAGATTTCATGAAGCACTTGAAGCCATTTGTGCCCTATATAACACAGCTAAGTAGCATTTGTAAAATCAGAAGCTAAATGGAGCTGTTTCTAAACACTGCAAATTACATTCAGATATAAAATTGATTTCTCTAAAATTCAATTATTAAAATCTTGTAACTTTTCAAATGTCTACAAGGACATGTAGAACAATAGGCTGTTTGAAAGCATTAAAATACTAAGAAATATATTTCTATCATTCCTTACTGGAAACCAGAGATAAAGTCATCCCTGAAAAATCACACTAGTAATAAATATAGGGTTCTTTTAAAATATTGCTATATATTACTGATTTGAGCACTTGTAAAATGCAAGGGACATTGGTATTTTGTATCTTGTGAGGGTAGAATATTTCATAATTTGAGGATAATTGACAGCACTGAACTGTACTGCATTGTACACTGTAACTGTGACATGAATCAAGCAGTGAAGTGTGTCATTAATAAAAATGTGTTACTATATTGTCCATTTTGTATTGTAGTGTTCAGTCTCTAAGGTTCTCATTACAGGAACTGTGCAAAGATTCTCCTTTGCTTGCCATTTAGTCTTCCAGAAATCTTTATTTTACAAAAAGCTGCTAAACAGCAGTGAGAGTCCTTAGACTTTTTTTTTTTTAGGCTAGGTAGCCCAGATGGAGAGTTCCAAATTATGGCAGTTTCCTAAATATCAAGGTCAAAGCCCGAAGCACAAAAAGAAAGCTGTTTGCTAAGCATTTTATTTGTGTGAACCATTCAAAAGACAGACGCATCTGACACATTTGGCAGCATCAGGGGAAGTAGCAAATGTAATGAAAAAATGTATTTCAGAAAGCAATGATCCTCATGTAGTTTACCTTCACTTTTTTGCACGGAAACAGAATTTGTGTGTGGTTTGTATATTAATTATGTTGGAGAAATGCCTATTTTTTGCGTTACCACTTTCTTCTCAGAACACAAAATTTGCTGTAACTTAGCATTATGGGAAAATTATTAAGGTCCAAATTCTGACATCTTTTTCTTTCCTATAGTTTTTTGTTGATTCAATGGAAGTATTATGGTTTTTCACTATCCAGAAGGCAACCCACACAGAGGCACTATTATGACTTTACATGATCTGATATTCTAACTGATGATTTTTTTTTCTTTACTGAAGATTTTTTTTCTTTACAGTGTATTAACCTGTTTAACATTTTATCCAAAGTGAAGTTGTGCTCTGCAGTGATTTAGCATTGCCTCCTGTAACAGCATATGTGCATATACGTAACTTCCAAAATTCCTGCCTTGCATTTCAATCATAATTTAATGTAATTAATAAAATTCTGCTTCAAATATAATTGATCCACGTGCAGAACTGAAGGATCAGTAAGCATTATCATTCCTGAAATATCAAGTGTTATAAAAGAATTACAAAGGTATTTAATGCAGAATGCCTCTATTTAATGGAAGAATGATCAATGTCCTGTATGATTTATTGATTTTTTTGTATTGGTTTGAATATTTCTGGGAAGCAAGAAGAGTTTCACATGCATTTTAAGGTCAAAGAGGCATTGTAATGTCTCATCTGAATTCTAGAGAGAATGTATGCTAACCATTTATTTTATTCACCATATTCATACTACAGGCCCGTATATCTATGTTTGTCAAGAAAAGCATATTCCTGCTTGACATTTAAACACAATATACTAATTTGGATACTTTGTGGTATATTTTTTGACCTTAAAAAAAACCATGCAGTCTCTTTTCTAGCTGAGCAGATGTTCTGGGCATACAGTATGAAACAAACAAGAAAAATATACTTTGTCTTCTTTAACTTAATCATTGTTTCTGTTGTGGAGCTTGAGTTTGATTCATGCACAAAACCAAAGGTGACATAAAGAACTTTCATGTATTTTCTTTAATACAATAAAAAATCATTAGATCTTCAGTTTCTGTTAAAGCAAAGTTTCACAAATATAATTAAAAATAAGTGAATATCTAAAGACCTATGAATGTATTTCAGTCAGGGGTTAATTTTAACCTCCTGCTGAGAAAGCAATACGGGGATGGGGGAATTACTTATGAAATAATAATACCTTGATATTAAAATGTGGTGGGGTTTTTGAGGTTTTTTTTGGGGGGGGGTTATCTCTTGTTCTCATGGTGGGAAGCATGGTCCTCAGGGTGTTTTCAAACTGAAGACACCTCATTAACAAAATAGAGTAGGAGCAAAATTTTTAAACAGTGTCTCTGCCTTTCTTTTTTTGCCTGTGAAAGGGCTCAGAAGTTGGCTAATTTCCAAGAGACACTTAAGCAAAATATGCGTGAATAAGCAATTACTGAGCAAGTAACTACTCCTGAACTGTGATATTTTGTGTGGCAGGAGTACCCTTGTTACAGCAGGTGAGAGTAAAGGGCTGTAATGCAGAAGTTCCATAAAATGTCTCGGTACCATCATGTTCATTACCCACCACATATTTACCACGCGTGGGTAAATGATCAGCCAAATTACATTTCTTATATCCATCAGACAAGTCTCATTATTTCCTTCTGTTTCCCCATCTGTCTCTGGCCATCTGTTTCCTTTTATGGTTGACCTATAGGATCTTTGTGGCAGGGATTGTTTTTTATTTCTATGTACAGTACCTAATTAAAGGGATCCTGGTTTACTAGAAATTGTAAGCAGAAGAATAAAACAAGTGTTTCATCATAGAATTTGCATATGTAAGAAACTGAGTGACTTATAAACATTTGAAGACCTCAAGACTTCAGATTTCAAGCAAATTATGGCATCCTCTTTAGCATATACATAACATCTGATACCTGGTTAACCTGTGTGTTAATACCCTATGTATTTCTCTTTATGTCAGAAATGCACAATTCAGAATATAACTATTTTATCTGTCAGTTTGTCACAGCGTCAGTTTGTCACAGAATGGTATAATTATTGGTTTAAAACATTGCTTCAGAATACATGAAATGCAGATGTTCCTTTGGGATATCTACCTAGTCTTACCTATTTGCAGCATGGGCAAGATATAGTTTTAATCAGTTGCAGATGATTCTCAGCAGTCCTCCCTTTTTTTTTTCTTTTGTCATATAGATTTTACTCCCAGTCTCAGCAAGATGTGATTCTGCCATGAGTCTGGAACAATTTCTCACTCCTACTTGAAGACTACTAAGGTTTCACTGGTCACAAAAATGTTAAATCAGTACAAGGAGCATTAGACATTAAGAAAAAATTATTCGTTATGAGGAGGAACAGGTTGCCCAGAGAAGCTGTGGCTGCCCTATCCTTGGCAGCGTTCAAGGCTAGGTTGGACAGGGCTTTGTACAACCTCTTCTAATGGAAAGTGTCCCTGCCCATGGCAGAGGGGTTCTAACTAGATGATCTTTAAAGTGCCTTCCAACCCAAACCATTCTATGGCTCAGATTCTATGGATTTGTGATTCTAAAACAGTCTCATTTAAAGAAATAGTCGCATGGCATTCTTAGAGAAGTGAAGTTCTTATGAATAAAGTAAATACCTATGAAATAAAAATATGGAAATTGATAAAACTATCAAGTTGCGTGTGTGCTGATGAAGACAATAAAAGGCAAAAGTATTTTTTTTTTCAGAAAATAAAATTCTTGTTGTAATATGTGTAAACTGGATATTTAGGATTGAATTATGCTCTGTGCTAGCTCACCCTTTGTTGATTTTTGTGTACATGTGATTGCATAAGGTCAAAAAATTGATCTGGGTGACACAGAATTCTTAATTTTAGGATTTGCATCATCTGTGACACCTTCTTTGTACATTTGCTAATTTTTAAGCCCTATAGCAACTCTCCTAACTTGTCTAGTTAGAAACACACATTTCCCTGTGCATGCATTTCACACACATTTTCTTTAAAACTACAGTAATCATAAAAGGTGCCAGAGGAAAATTTTAAGGTTCAAAGGTTCACAATGGAAGCAAGAACAGTTGGAGTTTTGAGTGTATGACAGAGGCAGACCTGTAGATAACTTCAAAGCCTGACTAATTGAAAAGCAGGTTGTGGGACAGTCAAGAAGAAAGCTTAATCTTGCTTTAGGCTAAGCATGTCTATTAGAATGCTTACCATATCTGCTTCAATAATCAAAATATATTGCATGCCTAAGCCCCTGCTATCTAGTGTTGTTGACATTTGGCAACTATTAATGGTAATCCTCTGATTGTAGTAATCTTGCGAGTATCTAAATAATTTTGTCAATTATGTAAGAGCATCTATGTCTGTTAGTTTTTATTACAAAATAATTTTTGCATAGGATTCTGCTTTCAATTTTATGAAAACTCCATGCAAAAACATGTTTTAGCAAATCTCTGGAAAGTTCTGATATGTATTTCTGATCTTAAAAATGTAAGGGTTGTTCCTATAAGAAGCGCAGGAGAGGCTGTGTCTCCACAGTGGAGTGATGACTTCCATGATGCATGTTGGAGTTCTGGTTTCCTGATATAGCAATATACAGGACATGTCCTCTTGTATTCTCCTGTCCATTCTTGCATTCATTCCAGTGGAAACAAGCATACACTCAGCAGTGTTTCACACCCAGCTTTTCTTCAATAAGCAGTCAAGATGAGGCAACGATTTAGAGAGAAGGGTTTCAACTCACATGGATTTCTTGGCACTTTGAGTGCCTCAGATTATATGAAACTAAGTCACTTCCCTAACCAAGGAAGGATTCTAGCCAGCCATTTCTTTAAACGTGAAACATAAAAGACTTCCAAGCAGTGCCCAGAAAAAATAGTGGTAGTTCCTGAAGGAGACTGAGGAAAATATTTTGCTAGTGTCCTTTAAGATTAAAAGAAAAATGTTATTAGAACTCGAATTGAATCATACTTTATAGTCAGAAATAAAATTGTCACTTTATTCAGCTAAAAGTATAATTTCTATAAAATTTGAGTCTGAAGATATTTTTGATCATAGAAGAGGATTTTAGCTGGTCCCACTTCAATATTCATGAATAAGATAAATGATATAGGGATACAGCAAAAGGCCACATATAGAAGTGACAGGTCATTGTATTGAAGACAATATTGTTAGTAACTGTTAATACAGACATTGGGGTGCTGGAGCAGGTCCAGAAAAGGCAATAAAGCTGGTGAAGGGCCTGGAGCACAAGTCTGATGAGGAATGGCTGAGAGAACTGGGATGGTTTAGTGTGGAGAAGGCTCAGGGGGGACCTTACTGCTCTCTACAACTTCCTAAAAGGAGGTTGTAGTGAGGTAGGGGTTGGTCTTTTCTCCCAAATAACAAGACAAGAGATAACAGCCTCAAGCTGCTCCAGGGGAGGTTTAGATTGGTTATTAGGAAAAACTAATGGTTTAGTGGTGGTCTTGGCAGTCCTTGGGTAATGGTTGGACTTGATGATCTTAAAAGTCTTTTCCAACCTGGCTTATTCTTTGATTCTATAATAGAAAAACAGGTGAAATGGATGCACAATTTTTGATATATATGTTTCATCACTGTTCAGAAAGTCTTATTAGAAAATATATTTATTTTATATTTGAAACAAAGGAATTGATGATAATCTGATGTATTCTTTTTTTTCCTCAGGTCACACTGTTTCATGTGGGTATCTATAGTGCATACTATTTCCTTTTTTAATCCACCTGCTTTTCCATAAGTATGTAGGGATTAAATCATGACTGACAGGTTTTGGAAAAAAAAAAAGCAAAAAATCCAAACTGTAGAATAGCTGAGTTTTAATGTAATCAGAAGAAAACTTTATATTCTGTGTAAACAAAAGACATTCCCTGGTGAGCTGTGCTTTACAGGAAGAAAATACAGCTATTTTTAAATATCTGTATTTTTCACTTAGATGTTAAAGAAAATGCAAAATGTTTTGGTCTTCCATTCAGAAGGGAGGAGACATTTGATCTGATTCTGTTTACTTCTGAAGGGCATGTAGTGGCTAAGGTGCCAGGAGTTAAAGCATTCTAGAGTGTTGAGAAACCAAAGAAGGGTAGTATTTGTAATTTCCTGCCTTTCTGGGAGAGATATTAAATGCACTATGCCAGCTGTGGCCTAGGAACCTCTGTGCCTGGTGTTTCCAGCTGTTCCTCAAACCAGGATACAGCTTCTCCTGCTGATGGAATTAGGGACATATACCCGATACTGTGCCCGTCTGATGCTTCTGGATGTGACTGCCAGCTGCAGATGTGAAGATACATAGCCTGTCTTTTGCAAAGGTCAGGTACTCTTGGTATAGTTTAACCATAATAAATGCAAAGACCTGCTGACATGAAGTGGGCAGTGCAGAAGAGCTTATTCACAACTCTGCAAGGTATGGAGCTGGGAGCTTTGAACAGCTGTGGGTGAGTGATGAAGTGCCCCCTGGGAGCAAAGAGTCTCTGTGAACCTGTTCTACAATGTCTGATTACATTAATAGCCCCTGTGTTTTGCTGGCTTAAAGTCATGCTGATTTAATCTTTCTGGATGTGAAGGTCAGAGTAGCTAACGTATGCTGGCTATGAAAGATTTCTTTGCTTTAGGGGGTTTGTTTGTTCTTATTGTTCAATCACACTGGATCACTTGATTTGAATGAATGAACGAATTCACAGATCAGAAATAGCAAGTTCATTTAAGTCTGTATGGTTGCTCAGTTTCACACACTGCTGCCTGGACATGCTTGCTGTCCCAGCCTCTGAACTAGTCCTTCATAATAATCTGAAACTTGTTTCAAACTTGTGGGGAATTTAAACAGAAGAGGCTGTGCGTGGGAAGGTGAGCAAAGCACAGCCCAGCAGACATTCCCATGGTTGAAAGTCCCCTGTGTTATGCTGTTTAATCTGTGATGCTGAGGTGGTCCTTGAAAGTGGACAGATGTACTGACATTTAGCAGTGGTAGTGGGATAAACACTGCTGATTTTAATGGTGGTAGCCAGATAAAAAAGTTGTTGCCAACCCATGTACCTGAAGGGCGCGAAGCTGAACTAGGTCTTTACCTGCAACTTAGGATATTGACTGTATGTTACATCCTCTATGGCCTGTGCAGTTTAAGTTATGTAATGTATAAAAGGTAGCTCACTTGATTGAAATCCTGAATCTGAAGATGGGGTAAGGGAAAGGAGAAGCTGCTGATTTGTAGGAGGTTTATGGTAGTAAAAGTAACTAGAAGGGCCAGGTTACTACATATCCGTGCTTTAACCATTGAAGCTGCCTTACAAAACATCAGAGATGTCAAAGTTAACAGTAATTAAAACTTTTCAAAGTACAGACTTTTTTCTCTCAATATATAACCCTGTAGGTTAACCTCCTCCCATTGTCTTCCATCACCCTTTTCCACTAAGTTAGTGAAGTTAATGAAGCCTGTCCAAGAGGGATCTTATCAATCCCTACATTTTTCCTAGTACTGTAAACAAACAATATTAGTTTCCTGTGTTTTTCTAAGGACTCTCAAGCTGTCCTTTCTTCAGCAGTTTCTTGTCTGGTCTTTTTAAAGGCTGATCTTCAGCACCTTCCCTGTCTTAAGAGCAGACTGTCTCTTATGCTTTACCATCTGGTCTCTCTGCCATGTGCCTTCAATATTTATCAAGGTAAACTTTGAATAGGTGGATTTCCATCATTCTCCCATTGATTTTACTCTTTGGTGTTAGTTGTCATTCGTGCTAGAAGTGGAAATAGGACTTCAGTGACATATTTAGGACTTTCAGAATGAAGATTAATTCCATTCAAGCTTTTCTACCTCAACTTTTATTCTTCTTTTCCTGAAGAAAGACAATATGATTATTTCTAGTTAAACACCAGTTCCCAAATGTTTATAACAATCTTGTTAAGACCAGTTTCTGTGCCAAAGAATTTCACTGTCAAATGTGTGATTAAAATTGTATGTTACTGATAAAGGCCTCTTCACAGATGGGTAGTTAATGAAATTCACGGAAAGTACCTGTAAACATAAATTAAAACATTCATTTTGTTTAACAAAAGCTAATTTGCTAGATTTGTATGGGTTTATAAAATACCTTTTAAGCACCCTGAGTGTGGAAACCACAATGCTTAATATTTAAATTTGTTTGAACCATGTATACTTATCCTAGGGCTTTTGCCTGCTGGGCCATGCAGGGCTACTTCCATAGTGTGCAACTGTGGATATACCCTTTTACTAAAAATTTGTTTAATTTGATTATGACAAGAGCTGGAGTCTAGCTACCATTCTACTTCTTTACTACTTTTAGAGAACTAGAAAAAAGAAGAAGTAAGTTTTTGAAGAAGGCAGGTAGAGAGTAAAGGGTGTTATGAGGATGTTTCTAGATGGAGGAGATCGTTCTAGTGGGTTTCAGGAGACCTAAAAATTTATTTGGATTTTGCTTCTCATTTAACACTAAACCCTTTATGTAAGTGTTGTGTATATATAATGCACATATCTTTATGCAATACTTTATTAAGAAGGAAAAAAAAAAACCTCACAAAAACAATCAACAAAACTTGTGATTAAAAAACAAAAGGAAACAGAAAAAAGTCCACTTTTGAACCTAAGTTTATTGTATTGATTTTGCCTGGCTACAGTAAATTTTCTTCACAGTAGCTTGTATGGGGCTATATTTTGGATTTGTGACCAAAATGGTGTTGATAATATAGGGATGTTTTGGCTGTTGCTGAACAGTGTATCAAGGCCTTTTGTTTCTCACACTGCACAGCCAGTGAGTAGGCTGGGGATACAGGAGAAGTTGGGAGGAGACACAGCCAGGGCAGCTGACCCCAACTGACCCAAGGGATATCCCATACCATATGGTGTCATGTTAACCAGTAAAAACTGGAGGAAGTGGGGGATGTTGGGACTTATGGCATTTGTCTTCCCAGGTTACCATTACATGTGATGGAGCCCTGCTTTTATGGAGATGAATGACCACGAACCTGACAATGGGAAGTGGGGAATGAATTCCTTGTTTTATTTTGCTTTGGTTGTATGTGTAGCTTTTACTTTATGTGTTAAACTGTCTTTATTTCAAACCAAAAGTTTTTTCGCTTTCACCCTTCTGATTCTCACCCCCATGCCACTGTGAGGGGAGGGAGTGTGTGGCTGTGGGGGACTTAATTGCTACCTGGGGTTAAACCACAGACTGTCCTCTGTTAGTCCTTATTCTGGCAGGACCCTTGCCCATGATCCTTGCTACTTTTCAAATTGGCAAATTTCAAGATTTGATTTTTGGTTCAAGTGGTGGTTTCTTTTATCTTTAAAACATGGCTACAAAAGAAAAAAATAACCCATTTACCTGAAGCTTTAGTCTATATCAATCTATAATGCTATACTACAAATAATTAAATTTTTTCTCTCTATTCCTTTAATAAATACTTCAGCAGTGTATTTTGAGCACTTACCTTTTGCTAATGTTATAAGTTAGACTCAAAGCTGTCCTTAAGACGATATTGTCATGTATGGCCCATAAATATATTGGTTTAGGGTTGCATCTTTTACAGGTGAAAATAGTTGTCATTTTAAAGATAAATTTCATAGAGCTAAAGAAAAGTTGAGATGAATTTTGAGCTAAGAAAATGAGTAGAATCTGTGGGTGATTATTGCTGTTGAAAAACCATCTGGTCATTTGGAATACTAATAACAGTTTAGGTAACTTAGTCTAGCTCAAGTTTAAGAGCCTTCTGGGCCAGAGTTTAAAGGACTTGGACACAAGGTTGCAGTTAGAGGCTCAGCAGCACCTACTAGGCTCTTATTTGCAGTTACCTGAAGTCTAAAACCTCCAGCAGTCAGAATAAACTGCACAAAAGTGTTTGCATTGTTTAGCTAAACCACCTGAGGAAAACCCCTTTGAAGAGAAAGGAAAGCTTCTGCAGAACTAAAAGAAGGCTTAGGAGGAGAGCTTCAAAACAGCTTTTCCACTTTAAAATTACTTTTGAAGTAATTATACAATGTATGAGCGGAAAAGCAGGCATATGCTGTGAAAATTGCTTATTGCCCTGTTTGTAAATGCCTTTCTTCTATTCTTGACACCTTTCTTTTACCTTAGCTTTGCTGAATATCTTCTCTTATCCTGAGGTTGCAAACTTTGTGTCACAAAACTACTTCCTTGTAGTTGCACATTCCAAATTTAATGTGATTTGAGTCATACTCTAGAGGCCAGTTCAAACACATTTGAGAGAAAATCTGTCACCTTGAGGACACAAATTTGTTTTGTTCTCAGAAGTTAACTTTCTGGAAAATTAATTTCGAGGTAGATTTTCTTGAGTACAATTTATGGATGGAGAACTTGATTTTTTTTTTTCTTGATTGATACCTCCTAGGAATTGGGGCATGTGTCAGTTATCTCATGATTTTCCACTGTGGTTTGGGTTTTTTGGTGTGGTGGGTTTTTGTCAGGCAAGAACCAAGAGCTGAGACCCAGTGGGTGGAGGTCCCATATGAGAGTGGGACAGTTGAGGTCATGTCAGTGCCCTCAGGGCATTGGCACCAGGTTTAAATGTGTCTTCATGGTAATGCTTGCAGTGGGGCTGAGGTGCTCCAAGTAGCCCTTCATGGTCATTGCTCTCACCCTCTGGTTGACAGGGTAGCTTCCAAGTTTACTGGATAAGTTTTCTCTTGTCTCTTCTGTAGGCCATAGTTCATCCATCAGTCAAATGCTACAAACTCTGTCATAGAGGGAAAATGTGCGAAGTTGTGTGCTAAGCAGTCTTCACTTGAGGTAGCGTCAGAACAGTATGTTGAGGACACGACAGCTGTACATCTGGTTCAGTAAGTATTTCAGCCCAGTAGTCTTAGATCTATGGATGGCACACAAACAGAAAAAAAAAAAAAAGAGAGAAGGGGGGAAATATGACTTAGCTTTGGATTGTAAAAACTTTCAGGTAGGTCTGCAATGGCAGGCTTTTTGATGAGATAGGCATGAAAAATGCAGGAAAATACATAAAAGAGCATAGCAGAAATTGCTTTAATATATCATAAATATAGCTCTTAAAAACAGACTATCACAAAAATCTGCCTGGGTATTTTGCCTATTTAAACAGTTTAGGACTAGCAAAAGGCACAAGTCTCTGTCCCCGGTACAACAAATAGCATGCTATACTAATTTCCTTCTGACCTGACACCACCACCCTCATGCCTTCAAGGAACTGTAACACTGTGTCCAGCAGGTATCAGTTGGCTAGGGCTCATACTTTTCTTTATCTCCCCTAGATAAATAAATAGCGTGTCTCATATTTCTTTTTGAAACTGCAGAATTAATTGCAACTCAAGGCAAACTTACTGTCAAGGTGCTACCTGGTTGCTACAAGTTGCTCACATTTCCAGCCTGTAGTAAGAAAGGGCTTGCATTGAGAGAAAGAAGGTTGTGGGAAAGACACTGTCTTACACAAATTAAGACCTTATCTCCCATGCCTTGGCTGTCAGCAGCTGAACTTGTGAAACGAAGAAATCTATCCTTCTGTTGGTTTAAACTGGTACATATATCTGCCTGCTTGTTTAAAAGGAATTTCAGGCTGATAGTACATGTTACAAATACTCATAAAATTCACTGGCTTACTGGGTAGAGTGAAGATGTTAACCTAAGTGAAATCTTCAATACTGTGCCACTCTAAATTCTTAGACAGCAGAGACCATGTAACCTTAAGTACTGTTAGTACAACTAATGTTTTAAGTTGTCTAGCTTCATTATACATCTGTATAACTTCAATTTAGCAGTACTTCCCATGAAAAACGAGGACAGTTCCTCCATCTCGTAGGACAAGACCTACAGAATGATTTTAGGCTACCGGTTATCTTCAACATTGTGCACACAACTGGTTAGAAAGGCATAACGCTGATTTGAAAATACCCATTTACTTCTTCAGTGTCTCAGCCTCTGCGGAACTGTCTTATTTATGTAGTGCTTAGCAGCCTGATTTATGACTGTAAGGATGGGAGGTAGGCATTGATGCAAGGCTAACGAAATCAAATATATCCTATCAAAACATATTAGAAGTTGGTAAATTTATAACTATCTGAGATTTTATTAAAGGCTCACCAAGTGTCTTAATTATTCTCTAGAATTCTAAGTTCATGAATATCTATTTAAATGCTATAGAAGGGTTAAAAAGCAAAGTATTAAACACAGAGGTCACTATTTTCTGTAGAGGTTTCTCAGAAGAGAGGAAAGATTAAATTATTTACTGCTTGTTTTACAGGATAATTGATCAGCTGCTGGTAACTGAAATTTTACTTACTTTGTAAAGCCCTAGAGAAATCCTTTGTATTAACTGTGGTCCTGATTTGGGATTTGGTTGGTTGGATTTTTGTTGTTGTTGTTGTTGTTTTTCTATTATTGAGAACTTCTTTCCCCTGAAGTACCCCAGAAACAATGGCTGAAAGAAAAAAGTAAAGGTGTAATGACAAAGGAAAAGAGATTATGAACCACAGGGCAAAGCACTATTTTCTCACACTCAAGGACTGTAAATTATGAAATATGCCTTTTTTTTTTTTTTACCCACAATATGCAAAATACTACAAACACTAGATTTTTAAGTATATAAGTAGGCATGCTAATAATGTAAAAGTTTCTCTTATTTAGCTAGGTATATATGATTAAGAAATAAAAAAAAAAATGAAGGTGTATAAATGAAGCATAGCAGGGAGCAGAAACTGTTAAGGAAGCATGAAGGTAAAATTTTACAAAAATAGAAACTTGCTTACTGTTTTTGTCACAGATCCTCATTATTAACATCTCAGCAATTATGCTTATGCTACAGACATAGAGTCAATACGCATAAAAGATATCGTACCAGAAAGGCTTCACCACAGCCATAGAGTTAGTCACACTTGCACAATCAAAAGAGAATTTTCAGGTTTTGTTTGTTCATTTCAATGAATATTTGGATAAAGAGGATGCTTGTTGGTTTTCTGTTTGCTTGGGTTTTTTTCCAAAAATGGCTACCCCATCCCTGGAAACATTCAAGGCCAGACTGGATGTGGTTCTGAGCAACCTGATATGATTGAAGATGTCCCTGCTCATTGCATAGAGGTTGGACCTTTGAAGGTCCCTTCCAACCCAAGCTATTCTATGATTCTGTGACCTACGATTCAGATATACTACCTGGACCCTGTAAGTTGTCTTTTCCAGCTAGTTGTTGCGGCAAGTATAATTAGGCTGCCCACAAAAATTTATGATCCTTTGTCTGTGGAGCTCCTATAAATATAGCTTCATAAAATGTAATCTTCTGTTATCACCCAGGTGAAGCAAAATAGCTGCAGCAGAAAATCTAACAGGCAATTTTTTGTACCCTTTCTACCCCTTACTAAGATATGTTTGCTCCTAAAAGGAGTAACTTTGCATGTTTTGTTGTTGTTTTCTACTGTAGAAAAGTAATGATGTCTTCTCTGCACCTATATTTTGAAGCTAACATAAAATCAAATTTGATTTGAAAAATGGGGTCAACTTCTTGTCAAAAACAAATCTGGTTAGTCAATCTTTCCTGCCAAAGTCTTTCACTAAAAATGTTTCAGTTTGTTTTCTAGTTATAATTGTGCCACCTACAAAAACTCCTGCTCCCCAGCCCTCATTCCTGGGGTCTAATGATATTAAACACCATTAAAATGGAAAGTACTGGAAAGTACAGCAAAACGATACCAATCTTAATGAAGAAAAATCATATGGTGTGCACAGACAGTGTTTAGCTTGATGGAAAATTACACAATAATCCCTTTGGCCTCTTGTTTTAAAGTTGATGTTTTGATATCAGTGTAGTGTCTGCTTTCTGGAAAGCAGAAAGAGGTTTTTCTTATTAATGTTTGGCTTTACAGAGGTTGCTATTAGAGGCTATCATTCTGTAGAACATAAATTGTACGCATGGCTGCAGACTAATAAAATTACTTTCATTCATTAGATTACAAATATCTCAGAAGAAACAGCACTGGTATTTTCCAGCAACCACAATTCAAATAATGCTTAGTTTTTACTGGTCCAATAGTACAACTTTAGCTTGAGGCTTGATTTCTGCTGGGAGGAGTGCTCTCAGGTAATTTTGCAAAATAGAAAAAGTAAGAATTTGTTATCTTTTAATATGCATGACCAATAACTCTCCTGAGAAGGAAGCATACTGGGAAGGGAGAATTCCACTTAGCAGAAATTACTGGGGCAGAAAGGTATGAAAAATAAATATCACTTATCTTAAATCTGGCTTACTTAAGTACTTCGTGTACAAAACTGTGTGAACCAGTCAAAGCCCTTTGGGTATCAGGGAATCCATGAAGATGAAGCTTAAAACTGCTTTAGTACACTGTAAGCAAGAACAGTATCTATTTTATCAGTTTAAACTAGAAATGTTTATATGCTAAATAGGTCACAATCACAGTTAACAAGAGATGAAGCAGATATTGGTTTTATATTCTGAAGATTTTTAAAGTAACTTCTGTATGTTTAAATATGCATTAAATTTCTGAGGAGAGGAAGAGGAGACTTCCTCTCCTCCTATCCCCCACAGACTGTGCCTTGATGCAGCTTGTCTCTTGACTACTGTGGATGCTGAAAATTTCACTAATTCGAAAAGTAGCTAAGTCAATTCATAAAAGAACTTTCATATTAACTGTTTTATTAAGAGATACTAAATGCAAACATCTCATCTTCAAGGTGTTCCTGAATGTCAAATAACCAGAGGCTGGAAGAGTTATTTAGAAATTTTTGCCATATAAGCAGTATTCCAATATAAGTTGTAATAAATGCAAAATATCTTACTTTGCTCATGCAGAATGTTGAAATAATTAATGCTGAAAACAGCTTACTTCATCCTAGAAAGAGCCAAATATATGAAAGAATTACAATTCACAAAGTGACAACACTCAATTCTCTATTATGCATGTATAGCTCACAGGTTCCAGGTAACTTGGTATACTATTGTTGCAGAGTGAAAATATGCACGGTAGAATCTGAGAAACAACAACCTATGGAATTGGCATGGCAAAGCTACATACATTCTCCTACTTTGATAGATTTTAATGCAGAAATATGCAACTTTAACATCCACAATAGTTTGTTGTATAAACTAAGTGTGATTGTTATGGAATCCTTATGAAGAGAAACATTGCTGATGCCTTTCGCTCCCCTCACCTGCTTGTCTCTGTCTAAGTCAAGTTTGATTCTTTCTGTATCTGCAAGGGTGGGAAATAGATGACCATTAAAAACTAATTCTCCTTGTGATGTTATTATCCAGCTTAGTACACATCATGATTAGATAAAGCCATGACCTGAAATACGAAAAAGAACATATCAGATTTTAATTTTCAGTAAACATGAACATAGGCTATATAAGCCTTTGTTACTATAGGTATAATTACAGATACAAAAGAAAAAAAAAAAGTAACTGGCATCCATTTTTATCAGGAAGGAATGGTATTTACTGAGGAAAAAAGTATCACTTAAATGTACTAATTTATCGCTTCATCTTTGGATTTACTAACATTTCCATTTTTACAGCATGGAGAATCCTATTATTTGGGCCTTTTGAGATACATAATTTGATAGGCAGCTTTCACTGACTTTGTAGGAACTCTGCTTTTTAACTGCTGTGATAGTATTTGTCTTAGCCAACAGTGAGGAGAACTACTACATTACACTAATTGTTATACTAGGCCACAGCTTTTTGTGAAGTATAACCTTCAAATGAGGCAGTTATTCATATGTGCACAACCATGTGTTCTTTAAAATTCTTTATAATTTTAGAATAAGGTAGTCTCATACAGTAAAGCAATAAAGAATAAAATGGTAAGGACATTTTATAGTTATAAAAAAGATATCTATAAAACAGTCTTGGCTCCCATAAAAAATGAAAGCAGACTCTAAGATTTTATTTATTTTTTTTTCTTTCTACCATTTCTTGACTTTCCAAAGACTTAGGGTAAATCCTTACTAAAAAGTCTCCACCACTAAAATTTAATTCTCTCTTGACTGGAAATTAATATGTCAATCCCAAACCAAAAAGCAACTAGATAAGCTATCAAAGACCACAAAGGGAAGGTATTTAAGTCCAACTTACCATCTTGCTTGTGATGTAACCAAAATAGAACACTTTAAACGTAGTAAGTTGCTACAACAACTGATAAATGTTTCTCACAAGGAAGGAGACAAGGATTGTATTTTTAGACTTTAGACAGAGGAGAATGGAATTGTGTTGGGTTTTTTTCTTTACACTGACTTTATTGGCATTAAAGCTCATTTTTCTTTTAAAGTGGTTATGAGGCTGCTTTTCCAAAGGCTTTCATCTCTTAATTCAATTTCTAAATTTTCTCAATAGGCTCTAAACAACCAAACTAAATAAATTGGTTTTGCCTGTTGCAGTCAGTCTACCTTCACTGGCATTTGATTATAAATTTTTCAGTAGTATTGTTGTCTAAATATTTATCTAATTCTGTTCTCTCAAGGAGAGGCTTACTCTAATGACTATGCTGCAGGGGATTTGGTTCCATGCACTTAACGTTTATTGTTCTTGTTAGGATACAGGTGATGCTCTTTCCAGAAAAAAGAGAACATTTTCTGTCATAAAAACTTGAATCAAATTCAAGTTACTCAATATTTGTTTTATAGAAGTGAAGAGTAGAAGTCCATATATTAAAAATCTTGACACATTTTCACTTATTTTTCCAGTTTATCAACAGTTTTGCTTATCTGTTTCCTAATGCTAATCAGTTAATGCATTATCAAGTAATTAACTGCTTTCTGAAATATTTTCAGTTATTTCTGGCTGTATATTTTGTTCTTAATTGGAACTTTCTGTTAAATTCAAGATCTATCTTCCCATTTATCAGCATGATGCTTCTCCTGACTGAAAAACCTTTCCTTCCCTTTTCCCAAGTTTAAGGTTTTGTTTTCCTCTGATTTCTTAATCTATGCTGCTGTGCTCAGTTACAACATTGAAAATTCTTTCCAGTAAAGACTTGCAGAAGCACATCTTTTAACAGTTTTTCTTCAGAAAGCCAAATACACTTAAAAATAAGTGATTTATTTTTTAGAAACCTTTTCAAGTAGCAATTTAAAAATAAAAAAGTTACTAAATTTTTTAAGGAAGTGCACCTTTCTGAGATGCTTCCTCAGGTCAACAGGTTAAGAGAGTGAAACTCCTGATCACATTAGGTGTTTTCTTTCAGAGGCTTTGGCTGTGTATTTCTGATTAATGTATCTCTGTTCTTCTCCCTTGTGAGCTTACTAGTGGTCTGCTCCTGGATGTTGGTACATTGATAGAAGTGGTAGGGAGGTTTACATTTATTTACCTTTTGCAAGTTGAGATGCCTGTTGCTCTTTTCTCTAAGAGGCGATGTAAATCATTAATACTGATGTTCTTCACTTTCATAGCTTCCATTTCAGTATTGCTTACTGCACAAATAACATCAGCAAGGAACTAGTATACCTCAAATGTGCATGTCTTACAATGGCAATAATGGTATTTATGTTCATCTATTAAGTGGTTTTACTGACTGTATGTGCTTTAGAAGAAAGTAAACAGTGTTTGTGTAGTTCCTGGTGGGATAAAAAAAAACCACAACAAAACCATAATAAAATCAAGATTAGTAAGAATGTTTTTCTATGGGACTGTAGTGCTGGTTTTATATAGCAGATGCTCTTACACCTTTGTTCTAATAGTTACTACATTCAGACCTTCAGAAATTTATATATATTAAAAAAAAAAAAAACAAAACAGGCCCAAAACCAAAACAAAACAAAAAAAAACCCCACCCTGACTTTTTCTTTAGTGAAGAAACACATCACCGTTGTGCCCGCAGTGGTCTGCTTTAATATGGCTGATGAGTATCAACTCAGGCAAATAATGCTCAACATGTTCTTACTAATGAGAAATTTCTTGAGTGGATGCCTATCGTGTTGAAAGGACTGCAAGCTTTAAGATTGCTATAAAAGTCACACAGTTCTTTCTAAAACTTATGCTATTATCAAAGCATATCACATCTCCTTTAATGTATTCATTTTAACAAAATCTGAGTCTTTCACATACAGTTTTCACAAAAAGAAACTTGGCTTCTCATAGGGCATTAGCTATTTATTGAAGAGAATAGATGGAGTGATCCCGGAGATTATAGAAGATTTCTGTTACGGAGCCTTTAAACTGTAGCAGAAAAAGGCACTTGAACCAAGGCGAGCTTTTAGTAAGGCTTTTCTTTTTTTTAAATTTTAATCAGTATAATTATGTGTTTAAACTAATTTGACTGGGATATAATAGACTCATTATTACATAAGGCCCTTAAATCATGATTAAACATGATTAATGTTATTGCAGCTCAAAATACCAGGCAAACCAAAAAACTGAAATAGTGGAGTCTGTTATATAAATTGTAAAGAAAACCAAAACATTACTATGTCAGAATTTGTCTGGAAATCAGAGAGACAGCTCATTAAAGTGCGTGTCAAATGAAGTTTTGAAAATCAAGCAACTTACCCTCCTTGGTTAGGATTTAAGGTTTGCAATGCTCTGTATCCTTGTAGGGTTTATTTCACCTAGCTTATATTGCTGTAACAAATAAGAATGCCAAATGCAATATTTACTATACAGAAAATGCTCTTGATGCAAGGAAGGAGGTAGAAGCTGGATTCTCTAAAGATAAATAGGGAAAGCTGTGTATGGAATTTAGAGAAACTGGAGACCTAGGTTGGGCAAGACATCAGTTAATCCCGTGATCAGTAAGTATGTTTTGCTCTTAAAAATCAATTATCCTCTTTCTGTGATGTCACTTTTGACATCTGTCACTTTTGTTTCATTTTTTTTCCCTGAATTAGTCCTTTAGTTATCTACAGTTTATATCCGGTGACTTTTTGTAGTCATTACTGTTTTCTCTCATAGATTTTCTGTATCTTCGTGAAAATTTTATCTTGCTGTATTCTAGGCTTTTCCCCTACTCTCCCGCTTTCTTTGTAAGGGAGTCCCTAGAAGGAACATCATAGCACACCCTGTTGTAAGCATTTTACAAAACAAACAGTCAAAATCACTAACAAGTCCTACACCTTCTTTTTGTGGTAACACTGGTCTTGAAGTTTTGTGTAGCATGCCACGTAGCTTTGACTTTCCCAGAGTCACTTCAGTCTCCCACTGGTATCTCTGCCTCCAGTCTGGCATGCTTTTATTTTTGGTCTGCCAAGTGAGACAAGAGAACTCATTCTACTTATTTCTTCAAATCCTACCTGGACATATCTTTAGCATGCTCTTTCTAGAGATGCATGTTTGTAATTACTCTGCCTATGGTTCTTCCTCTAGTGATGCTTGATAAACTGGGATAAACATAGTTCACAGAGAACAGATGTTACAGAGACTTGTCCATTTTGGGTAAAATAAGAACAATAGAGACTGCATGCACATGAGAAACTGAAGCTGAGTTTAACATGCCAAGCATTAGCCCAACATTACTAGTCAGTTATACACTGGCCAACAAATATGCATTTGTTGCATATAAATGATGTATTGAGAAGGTCAGCCTCTGCACCCACTGAAAATTGTTGGACCACAAGATACTTAGATGAATTTGTTTATTTCTAAACTTTTATTTCAAATGCCAGATACTTCAGGGGTTTCCTACTAAATATATGTATGTATAGATGTATATAAAATGTTATACAAAATTCTATTTCACTTGCTGTGTTTTTTCCCTTTTCTGTCCACTTTTCTGCTTCTTTCCTTAGTTGCTATAGCTCATTTAATTTTCTTCCCCTTCCTTCTCTACATTGCTTTTCCTCTTCCATTTTTTGAACCAGTATGAATATACAGGTATATTCAGTGTAAGTAACACTAACTGCCTGCTGTTAGACTCACAATATAGTTGCAGATTTCTATTTTATTTTAGCACTGAGTATATGTAATTTACATCAGTTACATAATACCATAAAAAGAAAAAACTATTTACTCAAAAAATTATTCTCTGAAAAACCCAGTACCATATTGTTAAAAGCCTGGAACTCATATTGGGTTTGTACAGCAATATGTTCAGACATCTGCACAGGCAACTGCTGCATAAACCCTAAAGTACTAAAAAAAATAATACCATGAGTCACATCTAGTCAGATAAATCAGAAGCTGATCATGAAAACATGAGGAACAAAACACACAGAAATAGAATTTCAGGGTTAAAGTTATAGTATGCATTTGAATCACTTATGTAAATTTAAAGAGATGAAAATTTAATCCATACGCTGCATGGAAGTAGTATATTGATATACATGAAGACTAAGTCAGTTAAAAAAGATGTTTTTTTTGGGGGGGGAAATAAAAACCCAAAACAAGCAAACAAACACAATAACTCAAACAAAACAAAATAAAACAAAAAAACCCCACAAACAAAAAAAATATCCCTGGTGATAGAGAATTAGGAATCAGCCTAAATGGAATAATGTTGAGATATTTTCTCGTCCACTTTTAAACTACTTTTGAAGCAGCAGTTTTAGGAATTTAGAATCTGACCAAACTGTAGTAAAGGTGTATTGAAAGTGTTGGAATGCATAGAGAGTATTGCAGAGGCAATACTTTGTTTACCAGTCCAGATGCATTTTTGGGTTACTAAAGTAATTCAAAGTGCATTTAAATCTTTAAAAAAAAAAAACTGTTGCAAAAGTAGAATGCTACTTTATTCATTAAATACTGTGGCTTAACTGAATTTCTGAACTTCCCTGGAAGATCATTTGGTTTACAGATTTTCAGTTAGATTATAAGGTCGGATCCAAAAACTATGTCAGAAAAAAAATAACTCTACAAGAAATATCAACACTGAGGCTTTTATGACTAAATGGAGCACTCCATTAGTAAAACTGGTTTGCCTAGTTATATTTTCTTTTCAATAGCCTCAAAAAAGTACCAAACATTTTTTCTTCACCTTAGATTTTCTATACCAAAGAAAATGAGAATTCTGAACTGCAGTTTACTGGCTACTGACTTGCTTTGCTTAACTCTTTATCTTCCTATTTCCATTCACCAAAGTTCTTGCATTCCATTTTCTCTTTGCTCTGAAGTGATTCTTACTCTGAAATTTTATTTCAAAAAACTGAGTAAGAAAGAATGAAGTATTTGCATTGTGAGAACAATATTTGTCAGAAATTCTGAGACATGCTAAAGTGCCCTTCACTGTGACAAAAGCGTTTTTCAGTGCTGGGTGATGCAGCACAGAGACATCAACTGACGGCTGATGCTGACAGCTGACAACATTCTGCTGACAGCAAAATGACTCAAGCATGGTTTCATAAAAACCCACCTTCTGGTTGAATTCTCTCACACTTAATACAATGAAAATAATCATTAAAGGATGTTTATCTCTGTTCCTCCTGCCCCATGGCTGGAGTTTTCATATTCTTTCTGTTTTCTAATGAGAAAGGAGCTTAGTAAGTTTTCCTATAACCATCCATGTATTTCACAAAACTTTAAAGAATATAATACTATTAGGGTTTGTAATTATTTGAAAAAAAAGGTGGAAATCAAATCATATATTCAGTTTGGACTAAAGGAATATATATACATATACTTGTCTCTAAATTGGAAAGACATCAATTTGATAGGTGGACCACTCGGTGGATAAATAACTGGCTGGATGGCCACATGCAAAGAGTTGTGATCAATGGCTCAATGTCCAGCTGGAGACCAGTAATGAGTGGTGTCCCTCAGGGGTCTGTGTTGGAATCGGTCTTGTTCAACATCTTTGTCGGTGACATGGACAGTGGGACTGAGTGCACCCTCAGCAAGTTTGCCAATGACACCAAGCTGTGTGGTTCGGTTGATATGCTGGAGGGAAGGAATGCCATCCAGAGG
>JANHGB010052792.1:52305-64789 GCA_026283785.1 Coracopsis vasa
GGATATAAGGAAGAAGTTCTTTACTGTAAGGGTGGTGAGGTACTTGAATGGGTTGCCCAGGGTAGTTGTGAATGCTTCATCCCTGGGGGTGTTCAAGGCCAGGTTGGATAGAGCCTTGGGTGGCATGGTTTAGTGTGAGGCGTTCCTGCCCATGGCAGTGGGGTTGGAACTAGATGATCTTAAGGTCCTTTCCGACCCTAATTATTCCATGATTCTATGATTCTATATATTTTATATATATATTTATGCATTACAGTACAAATATTACTTTCTTAAGAAACCAGCTGAAGAGTTTTGTTTCTCCTGTTCATTTCTAACGTTAGTGCATTATAGAGGTCAGGTAAAGGTACACTGCTAACAGCAGGCTGTGGACTGAGCTGTAGGCAAAAGAAATGTAGTGAATATGGGAACAGCTTTAATAAAAGCTATAAGCATTCTTCCTCTACTGACAAATTTTTCTGACAGTCCTAGGATGTAAACTGAGGTTAGTGTCATACTCCTCAGGCCTGGAGCAGAGTTCAGGTGAGGGACGTTTTTAGTTCTGTAATATCTCTCTATTTTATTACTGATTTTTTTGGAATTAGCTTTCTGAAAATAATGATATTTCCCTGCTATCGGCAGTATTAGGGTTCAGGGAGGGAAACAAAAGCATTCAGCATGCAAGCAACGTTACACTGATAGAGCACAAGAGAAAGTGTCCATCAACCCCGCTTTGTCTCTGTAGCTGTTCACAAGCTTTTAACATTTCAACCAGATTAATAATGCTCAGCCTTGCTGAGTGTGTACATAGAGGCAGGTCCTTGACTAAGCTCATTGAAGGCAGAAAGATAGCAGGAACTCTTTGCCCTGATTTTTCTTAAGGCTTTGGAATCTGAGTAACTGCAGCTAAAGAATGGCTTCATATATTTTTCAAATAAAACAGGTATCACCTTCTACTTCTTACAACCAGAAACAAGGTGTTGATGATTTTTAGATAGCATGCTGGGAAAATGCCTGGCAAATCTTCGGTGGGTGGTCTGTGCTTCAAACCAGTATACTGTCAGCGCTTCAGGAGTGCAGGCGAACAAACATAATCATAGAATCGTATAATAGTTAGGGTTGGAAAGGACCTTAAGATCATCTAGTTCCAACCCCCCAGCCATGCGTATTTTGAACACATCTTTAATAGAATGTTGGAGCTGGAGAAATCTAGTTACTACAGTCAGAGAAGAGCAGAGAGACTGATGAAAACAAAGTGCATGAAGACAGCAGAGAACAGGCATGAAGGGAAAAAGCTGACAGAAAACATTTGTAAATTCTGGTGACATTGAGGAAAATTGGTTAGGAAGGGAGCATAAACCAGACCTGTTTTGTTTCCTGTATCATTTTACTAAGCTTTCAGACCCTGTAACTTGTGAATAAAAGGGCTGAATATGAGGTTTGCTATATGATGGTTTTCAGAATTGCTATAAGTGGCTTGAATGATGCAGTTACCTCTTATTTTATTTGTGTAGATGATCAGCAAATTTTAAGGTGAAAGCTATAATTTCCACTGTATGAGTTTTAATGTTTCTGGCAAGGTGATCTAGTGATAGGACCCAATCTGGTCTGTAAGAAGCAAGGGCTTTTTGTTTTATTCTCTGTGGAAGTGTGGGCAAGCCATTAAGAAGTCCACAAAGCAACGTAGGTGTTTGGAACCTACAGGCATACTAACTAATTTGACTTCAAGGGTCTTTATCCAGACTGAAGTACCACTGAACTGGATTGGTTTAATTACAATTTATAACACATATGGATATATACATCACAACTGAAGCAAACAAAAATCAATAGTCATTAACAGGTAAAGATTTCTGTGTACTCAAAATAGAAGCCATTTAAGTTCATACTCTCTGACTTTAAAGCCCTGTTTATATAGGTAATTTTATGGTATTCAATCAAATTTCTTTGAGGGTATTCATATTCTACAAAATAGGTTTTTAGGTACTTGGGTATGTAGCTAGGCCTTAGTATTTCAACTCTTAGCTGAGAAAACCTTCAGTACATTTAGGTTTTTATACACTATTCCTTGCTGTGATTTTTGAGTGATGTATAAAATATTGTGACTTACATTAAGTCTTGTGAGCTTTCATTTTCCATTCATCTCTTCTATGTTTCTGCTTTCTATGCGTCTATGTCTTCTACTGTTAACACAATTACAGTGCTTTGAATGTAGCATTTGTTCAACAGAACATGCAGGTGGTGCTGTTTTTTTAAAGAATCTGGTGTATATTTTTGAAGAATGTCAGAATCAGGCTGATTTCTGGTAACTTCAGCTTTACATTCAAATATATCACCAAAATAACCAAGGACTCATACATGTATTCAGCCTCTAGTTGAATCAATTCCCATATGGAAACATTGAGCTTTGTTTGTTTCTTACCTGGGAATTCCAACATAAGGAAATTTAGTAGGAATTCAGTTGGACCTAGTGCCTTATCCCATTAGCACATCTGGGCTGAGAGTACAGTTAGCAAAACTGGTTACCAAAAATGTTGATTTTAAAATAAATAAATACAGATTTGAAGACCTCGCTGTATGCCTACAGCCTAGGAAAAAATTAAAAAATAAGGCAGCAGTTTTTTACAGTGTGCTTAAGGTAGCAAAGCCCCATTATCTTAGCTGGATTAGCTATTTCTGCTTTCATGCTAGTATGCTAAGCATACTTGTTCAGTAGTTCTGAATACCCCTGAGCTGAGGATATGCTGAAGCAAGCCTAACAGCTACAATGGGAAAGCAGGTGCAAGTACTTCCTTTTGGCAATTCACCAGGTCACATGTACTTTTTCCAAAATAATAGGTTTTGATAATTTTAATATATATAATGAAACAAATTCTTTTTCCAGTTCAATTTATCTCAAAAACTGCAACAGACATTGCTATACTCTAAAAATGCTTTCTACTTTTATTCTTGAGGATAATTTCTCTAATACTAATAGGTTTGTATTTTCCTTTCACTGCAATTATGAGTTTATTGATGTAACTTAAACTTGTAAGACTTCGACTCCTGTTAACTGAATGTGGCAGCTTTTGTAATTCCTATATTGGAAAATGGATTAGCCTAGAGGTTTCTATCGGGAGGAGAGGGGGTGGAAATTAACAGTAGCTGAACAAGTCTTTACAGTATTTGTGGAATTGAAGATTAAGGATTCAGCTTATATTAGACAGGATTTAGCCTCGACTGAGCATCTCCTAGAGAGTCATGGCAGATAGAGAGAAGACAACCAGAATAATATTTTGCCTTTCTAGAGAAGATGATAGACATTTGCTTTTAAATGGGAAATTAAAAATGTTGCAAAAGATTTTTTCTAGCTGGTCTATAGAACTGTGATATCTTGGTACCAGAAAGACACAACCTTGTCACAGGCAACACTCATAGACATGTTATTTGTGCTTTGAAAAAGTCAGCAGTAGTCTTATGTCAGAGGGATCATAATTTCTACATTTCCTGAGTAGCTTTAAGTTGAAGTTTATAGATTTGCATGAGAGAATAGATCTGAAATCTTGCAAGAAAGTACAAAGTTATGTCCACAAAATACTAACGTGTCCCAGCTCTGCTGTCTATGAATTTGCCAGCCTAAGCTTGCTTACTCCCTGAAATTTCACAAGACCACGGCCTACTGTGATTTGGTTACAGGCTGTGATAGCACTGACAAATTACCCCTCTTTCAGCAGGCAAGATACAGCATAGACGTAACCTTTCCAACCACATTTATGTAAAGCACAAACAGTCAGAGCAACTTCTGTGGGATATAAATTAGGAAAGCCTCAGGAAAAAAAAATGTAAAATCCTTCCCAGTCTCTAACGGAATTGCTATTCTGCAGCACACCAGCCAAATAATAGTCATATAAGCTACTTCATTAGGAAAAGTTTTGGCTTAACTACTCTTTCGTTTACAGTTAGAGGTGTTAATTCAATGGCTAAAGGTCAGAAATTGCTCATTGCAAGCACTGTGTCTCAGAATTATATCTAGGAAATCATCATCAGCTCAAATCAGAGGTGTTAATATGCAATTAGGGATCACAATAGCTTTTGCTATTGAATGAAATTAGCTGTGCCCTAGACAATCTTGTTCTGGAGGGAAAGCTTCTTTAGTTTAAGTGAATATGCTTTCACAGGAACATCCCAGTTAAGCATTTGCTTTTTAGAGGAGCCATAGACTGTGGTGTGACACAGTTTTTGTACCAGCTTGGGATAGCTTAAAATGCTTCTCACATTGCCTGCATAGAGGTGAATTTAAAAAGGAAAAAAGTAAGTAAATTAATTTTCATAGTGCTTAATGCTGAGCAGTTGAAAGAAGGTAAACTTTATATAGATCAGAATTAGAAGTAAACAAAAGCATGCTTACTTTAAGCTGTAGCTTGTAGGTACCCTGCCAGAGTATATCATATTGATGTTCCGTAAATTAATTTCCTGTTGGTTCAAACCCTCTATTTTAACTAATCAATACCACAGCTGTTGAAAATATACAGAATTACCTAATCAATTTTCCCTTCTGTCTGGGCAGAAATACATACATTTGGAGCTGTCTTAAACTGATTATGTTCTTTTAGACAGCTTTTTCAAATTTTTTGTGACTTTTTAAAGTGTTAAAATCATTCTATAGGAAGTTTTAAGGCTTTCTTAGCATGGCAGTGTCTGTAAATTAAAAAAAAAAGATTTTTTTCTGTTCTATTAACCAAGCCATTGAGTGATGCTGAAATTCTTGTCGCTATTGAATATTGTCTGTAAAAATATTGAGCAGAATGAAAAGCCAGGACATCTCTGTAAGAAAATGTATTCAACAAAGCTTTCCAGCTTAAAAATGAACCTGATACCAGATTAGCTTCTTAACCAGTTTTGAAGTATTATTGATTAAATTCATCCAGACTAGACTAGGCTGTGTGTTCCTAAATACATAGAAACATCTTCACAACAGAGATTACAACCAATTCAAATACAGCAATGGGGAGGAAAGATCTAAGGAATCTTAATGATTAAGCATGGCTTAGTAAATAGCCTGCTAACTGAGCTGCAATAATTTGCTATATGTACAGGCAAATAGCCTGTCATCTCATTTTGTAAATGATACATTTTCCTTTGGATTTGGTGAAGGCAGGGTAGCACATGTACCCAGTCAGAAATAGTATTTCTGAACCTTCAGATCTACTATGATTTATTTGAATACTGCTATGTTCAGCCCTATTTAACTTTGCTTTTATCTTCTGTGATTATCAAATATGATTGAAACCCATGTTCACTCACTTTAAAGGACACCTGTATGACTAAAACATTTGTGTTGCTGTTGCAGCTGCTCACAAACAATGGGTTTGACTTAAATGCATGTAATGAAAACTATTTTTACTCCTCAATACTTAGGTATGCTACCACCACAATCTGTGGAAAAGCATGCTTTCATCAGAAATGTTACTTTGATACCAAGAACAGTCTTCAGGGCAGAACTCAATTGCATTTTTCCTCCTCAAAATAATCTTCCTTCCATATTGCAATTCTGCACCTAAAACTCTCATAAATTATAAATTATACATTGTACATATAAGTTATACATATTCATATACATTATACATATAAATTATTATAAATTATGCATTGTTCCATACTTAACAAAGTCTGGTGAAGGTGCTAACAGCTAAGGACGTACTAAATTTTCCAAGATCTGGGGGTAGTTACCTCCCAATAGAACAGATTTAGACTGTTCTGGCTATCTGCTAATTTCTACCAGCATCTTCCAGCACTCACTAGATGGCTGTGTATCCCTATATATGCTTACATGTAGAGTTTAGGAGAGTAGTAGTAATCTCCTCACTGTTTGAGGATTTCTTTTGAATAGAGTGCATTCCAGTATATGGCTTGTTTACCTCCTCATCTAGGTCATCTTGCTTTAACCTTGGCTAAATTAACCCCTGATTTAACCTAGATTCTCCTGCTGTAAAAGCAGCTCTGTCTATCTGTACCAAATTTTACAATGCTTCTTTTAACAACCCCAAACATCCTCCATCAAACAGAATTGCGTACACTGCTTTCTCAGCAAGAGGATTCTCTTTGCACATGCATTGTTTGGCAAGGAAAAATAGGTAATTATAGCTCTTTGTTCCATAATATCTTTATTACGGTGGTTTTATCAGCACATTCATTCAGGAGGAGCACAAATGGGACAGTCTTCAAATACACACACAACCTCTCGAAAGCAAACTGATCTGAGTTCATAAACTGAGTCCTAAGTAAATGCATAAATGTGGATTGTGTTGTCACTGAGTTAAACAGTGAACCTAATGCACTTTGGAACCATGCTTGTTAACTGAGCAGCTATAGTAGGTGAAGACTTGATCAGACCAAAGATAAATGCATTTCATTACTGGCAGTACTGCAAGATACTCCAAAATAGAAAATTGTTTCAAGTAATTAACAGCTGAAACAAGATGCTTTGGTTTCCTTCTGAATTTTAATTTTAGCTAGTGAAATATGCTCATTCTTATAGTGTATATTTTTTATTCTTTATTTTTTATTTTCCTTAAGGTTTTCCCTGAAGTCAGGTATTTTAGCAATCATAGAATGGTTTGGGTTGGAAGGGACCTTAACAATCAAAATTTAAGCTGCAGACTGCACACTCTTGGAAAATATTTTAGAATTAATAACTTGTCTTCTCTTCTTGACTGCAGTATAGAAAAGGGTGTGGTAGCATTTGTGTTTATCTTGATAAATTGTCAAGAAATGCTTGAAACTTCTAACTAATTAGAAGAGCACAAAACACTCTCTATCCTTGAGAAAAATAGGACACCTCAGTTCTTCTAATGTATTAATACAAAATATTAATACAAGAGATATGCTGATGACTCACTGTTATTTTACACATCCCATACTTCTGACTCTGATTGTAGCAGTGGGTAGGATTACTTGTGAAGAGCACCCAAGATGAGTCATTTTCACCAGCCCCTTTATATTCTACTTCCCCAGCTTCCATGTTGTCAGAAATACTGGGCTTGTCCATGCTACTAGTAGACTAGAAGATGATACAGGCTGCCATTGGGAGGAAGAGAAAAATCATATGATAAATTTCTTTTCATATGAACTTGAACAAAACCAGCACTGAGAATGGAAGCCTTAAAATGATAAAGCCAATTAAAATCCAAATATCAGGTGTGAGTTTATTAAAATAAACTTCTATATAAGTAGTAAAGAAGACACCTCCTGAGATAGTTGAAGCCATAGAAGGTCATCAGAATATAAAAAAAAGAGGTAAACTTTAAATTTAGTACCAGTCATGTTAGTGTGTGCACAATTAAGGCCAGAGCTGAAAGTGAAGCTGTCGTATGTGACACACTAGGGTATTATTGAAAGCATGGAGTTATAGATTAGAATTAGTGCTTACAGCAGAAAAGCAGTCACTGGTATGATTTGTACATGCATTAATACTTCCAGCTTTAACACAGCAGTAGAGAAAAATCACAGACTTTCTTGAGTACACTGCATACAGATTTTCAGTAGGAAATACATGCTTGAGTGTCAGTCTGAATGCTGGCAGATCAGACTGAATAAAAAGATCCTGTATTTCAGTTCTCTGCATAGATGATGGTACTTCAGGATGTTATCTTGTCTTATGCTGCCTGTCAGTTGCGTCTTTCCAGTTTCTCAAGCTCCCTTCATACAGCATGGTTTTTCAGCATGAGCTATTGTCAGAATGATCTTCACAGCCCAAGATACCTGTCTTGGACTCCCATGTTGTCTCATATGCAGAGTTCTTGGTGGTGTACCCATTGATCTGTGAAGTAAAGCAATCAAGCTGAGAGTGCCATCACAGTTAAAGAACTGGTGCTGGACTCTGAAACAGTCTGTTCTTATGTACTTAAGTGTTAGTTACTCAGATCTTTCATTTGATCTAGAAATGGTAGAGATAGCAAGCACTGAAGACAGCATAGCACAAAAAACACCCAATCTAAAAGTACTCAGACTGCAGGGAATCAAATTGTTTGTCAATGATATTTTATAGCATCCCAGCAACCTGACAAGCTTAGCCATGTGATGTTCAGATTATCATTTAAACTGAATTGTAACTAAAAATATGCTAGCTGAGAATAAATGACTTCAGATATAGGCACTAAATTAAACACAAACAGTGGAAAAAATCTGGTAATCTTCTTATGAAACAGCAACATTAGTAATGGAAATACGTAAGTGGACACATAAAAACATTTAGTCATTTTAAAAGGTCTGAAATAGTCTGCTTTTAACCTATAGTTGCTAGAAGCAGCTAGGGGGTATCTTGGTGTAAAAGTCCCATGGATTCATCTGCTTCCCTATAAGTTTTTCTACCTACTGTTTACACTTTGTGTAGATATAACTCTAGTCTAACATCTGACTAGAGAATTACCTATTATCATGTACAAAACCAAATATGTAGGAGAGGTGTGGCATTGAAATACAAGTTAGCTGGTTGCTGTCAGAGACTTCTGGAAGGTAACTGGGGGTTTTGAAGGCACCCATGTATCCTCACTGCATCTCTTCACTGAACTTGAGGAAGAAACAATGTGGTTTTGAGGGGAAAATAACATAAATTTAAAGCTACATGTAAGTCAGCCATATTTATCATAGTGCTGTAGATAGAAATTCACCACAAGGAACAGTCTCAGTTATGCACCTAACACATAAAGATAACAGTGCATTAGCTATGAAGTTTAAAGTAGCTATACTCACCCCACAATTATTGTTTGTTATAGTACGGTATCTGGATCAACTGCTAAGAGACACTGTTCAGCACCCTTATCAGTAATACCTGTGCAGTCTGCCATATGTGAACTATTTTACCATGGGTTAGTAAGGTGTTTCTCTAAAATGAATGAATTCTGGATGTTGTGTGTATGCCCTGAATGTTGAATTACACCATGGTACAGTAAGCAATTTATTTCTTTATGGAAACATTTTGCAGTGAGCAAGACAAGCAATCCCACCTTATAAAAATAAAAAACTATCTTCTGATAGCTCTTATAAACTTCCAACAGACAGCTTCTATTCTTCAGTACACTGTTTACAGTGAAGCAGACTGGGTTTATAATTGCAGTGCAAAATCATTAAAAAGTAATTCTTGTATTTAGGGTTTATTGATGCACAATATCAGCTTCCATATTAGATAACTATAAATTCACAAGCTTTCTTAGTGATTAGTGATGTTCAATGATACCTTAGTAGACTTGTGATGAAATGTTGATGAAACAGAATTGACCTTTTCTGAGATTTGTTCTTTTGTTTTCCTCTGCCATTTCTTTCTGTCCTCTGAGGTTTCTTAACTGAAACTGCGTTGATTAATTTATTCCAGACCTCACATTCACAATAATATCAGTTCTTTGTAAGAAACTTTTATATGAAATTTTATAATTAATATTTCATAAAATTTACAGGACCATAAATTGAAGGGTTAGTGACTAAATAAAAGGCCATGATCAGAAAGCTCCATGTTCTCTCTGTTCTTTAATTAAATATTGTGAATGTCTAGGAGAGCAGGTACATCCTCCACTCTGACTTGTTTTCCCATATTACAGAAATCTGCTATTCATATATATATATATAACTGACCAAACTTGCAAACAATATTATTCGCATATAAAGTCAATTTTATATAACCAAAATATATACTTTTTCACAAATGTCAGCTTGCAAAAATGTGAATTTAAACCAAAGTTGAATTAACAATACAAATGAAGCCTGAATACACTTTTTAATGTGAAGATCAATTTTCTTTTTTCAATTCAAATAATCTAAAATTATATATATATTATCATCAGACATTTATTTCTTGCAAAACTACACCAAATTAGTGATCATCAAGGGGATTGTTTTTCAGGATTAAAACTTCAGTGGTTTAGAATTAGATGTCAAAAACCTAGGATAACTTTTTCTTTTTTTTTTTTTAATCCCAAAAGATAATTAACAAACCCAATACAGGACTAGAAGAAAGACTGCTTAATGATTTAATTGAGAGTAGTAGGTCTGTTCCATCACACTTGCTTGTATATTAAATCTTCACCATGACCCTTATTTACAATAGTGATACCCAAACTAGCCATACAGACAGAAAGAGCTGAAACAACCCCTGTGATGATAACTTAGGCATTTGTGGTTTTAGTGCAATGAAAGATGCCACATCTGTTTCTTAGGTGATGGATTTTGTTGCTTTAACACCTTGTTTAATTAACCTAGATCCTAGGCTAAATTGTAAAAATGTTTGATGTTTTTTTCAGCATTGGTCTACCTAGAAGGCTCACAGTCTGCTATTTCTGTGTACTCTTGAAATCGAATTTTCTTGTGTGTTCACTAATTGATTTATTTTGAAAAAATCCATTTATATGTGCTTGTTTCATATAAAGTAAGTGGTTTCAGTAAGGAAAATGTGCTAAAAGTTTAAATATTAAGGTATCCATGAAAATTCAGGGAACTTATGATTTTAGCTTTCTTGTATTTTTTAAGCTTCCTTTTGTTTCCACAATTGTTCTTATTCCTTTGGAGAAAAAAATATTTCAGATATCAGCACAGTATATAAAATAAAATAATTTGACTTTTAAATCAGTCACAGAATGATTTCAGGTCAACACTGAACCTCTGCCTTGTTCTGTAAAAGAACAACATCTTGTATAGGGATAGCAATGAAGAATTCAGTGTCAGATGATTAAGAGGAACGGCTGGTAGATGTTGTTTCTTTTGGCCTTTTGGATGAGTAATCCACTAATAAAGATATTATTTATGAAGAACAACTTTAAAAATAAGTACTAAAATATTCCAATATTTATAATAGTGTAAACAATATTTTGCAAACTTTGTTATTTAAAACTTGTTAAATGTTGTGGGTTTCTTTTCCTTTAAGTTTACTTTATAAGGAAATAAAACATGCCGCTTTTATTCCCAATTTGCATGATTAAATCAATAAGGCTGTTTTTCTACCTAAAGTATATGCATACTATGATATAAATGCACCTGACTTTGTGCCAAGTACCAACTCATAAGGCAAAGGACTCTCTCATCTATTGCTCATCCTTTGCAATATAGTTCTGGTAAAGCTTTTCAAAGCCTATAATATAATCATGTAGGAATAGTTATAAAACTCCTGAGGCAGTCAGGCCTCCCATTAACTGCTGCTGATAGTGAAGAGCCTAAGTCTTGTTTATCACATAGTGCAGTAATTGCATTTCAAAATAAAGACAGCCTTTCTGCTGAGTGTAATCCTAAAATAAAATGTGGCAACCTAAGCACTTCAACTCAAATCCTTCCGTGTGTCTCTATTTAGGGACTTCCTGTGAAAGAGTCTGTGGTTTGACCATTTGAGAGTAGCTATTGATGGACTTTGTTCTTTTGTGAACCAGCTTATATGCTGAGTTTCAAAACCTTTTTTCAATTGTGAGGGTATGGGTATTTGGCTAATTATGGATAGTAATAATTGTATTTCCTTTTTTTCTTTTTTTTTAACCTACTGCCTGATCCATATGTGCAGCCATATTTATGTATGACAGGATTCATTAGCCTTTTAAGAAATCCAGGCTAAAAGCGTGTCTATTCCAAAATAACTGTAAATTATGGTAGACATAAGTAATATAGACAGTAGTTAATGGGGAGAGAGTGGAATCTTTGGAGGATGAGTGATGCCAGTTAAGATGTTGAAATGGCAGAGTGAATTGCTTTAACAGGTTGCATGCAGTAGATGACTAGCTTCGACTGCAGACCTAACGTAGTTAATATTAAGTGATATGAAACTTAGCTTGTTTCTGAAAGGTATCCCACTTCTTTGTATTTGTCTTTATTCAGTTTATTTTAAATATTGGGGATTACAAATACATGGAATGTTCAAAATATGGGAATATACTGAATTTATATACAGGTACAATGATACTTTATTTATAGGTGTACTGGGTTAATTCCCAATTGATGTGTTGAATAAACAGGTAAAAAAGAATAGTCTGATTCAGAATTCAAGCTGTTGTCAGTAGTTTGTGAATGTTAACATCAGAAAACATTTTTTTAGTCATAACACTTGAAGAAAATTATTGAAATTGACACCAAAGTTTATTGCCTGTAGTCTGAAGAGAACACCACAATTAGCACTAATTGTTGCCTTGGCAGATTTCATGTAGTGCAAAGGTTAGATAGTGTCATGGCTTAAGCCCAGCCAGTAACTCAGAACCACACAGCCACTTGTGGGAAGAGGTGAACTGCGGCCTTTACTTTTAGAAACAGATTTCCCAGACAAAATCTAGGGAATATACTCTTTTTGTCTAGAACTTCACATGATTGTATGTTGTGTAGTAATTACTTGGATGCCATGATCGACAAAGAGATAGATAACAGAATAGCAAAGGCATTTGGAGCCTTCAGTATACTCCATAAAAGAGTCTGGTGCAATAAACATTTGAAGAAAAGTACAAAGATTAGTGTCTACAGAGCCATCGTACTGTCTACTCTTTTATATGGGTCTGAATCATGGGTT
>JANHGB010052794.1:0-10864 GCA_026283785.1 Coracopsis vasa
ACTGGACTGTTCTTATCTCAACCTGTGGGAGTTACATTCTTTCGATTCTCCTCCCCATCCCTCCAGGAGCAGGGGGAAGGAAGAAAGGGGAGTGAGCGAGCAGCTGCGTGGCTGACTGGGCTTAAACCATGACAGTGAGCAGCCCAGTTGCCTGTTGGGTTTAAACCACAACAGTCCTTTTTGGCACCCAGTGTAAGGCTTGAAGGGGTCAAGATAACAACAGATTTGATTGGAAAGTGCTAGATTGCATTTATTGCTGTTAAAACTGTTTATCTCTTAATCAGCAGGTTCCTGTGCTTGCCTGCCTCTCCGTGTATTAGAGTCTAGTGCTCATTAGTGGCTGCTTTTTGCTTTCGCTGCTTGCTGTAGTGCTGCACTGTTGATCATCTTGCTCTCCTGTGCCTGGGAACATTTTTATAACAGCAATGGCCATGTGCCTGGGCTGGCTGATGGCCATGGCATCGCTGTGTTTTGTGCCACTGTACTGAACAGGCTGGAACTCCAATAGGGACTCGAGTCAAAGGGACAGTGACCTGTGGATGAGCCCACATGGGGGCAAGACATGCAGAAGTATATGTGGCTGTAAATATGTCCATATCAAAGTAGGTACATCTCAAAGCATCTGTGCTGTTTCTGCCTGTTTCCCCATGCCACCAAGGGGGAGTGAGTGATCAGTTGCGTGGTACTTAGTTGCCAGATCGGGTTACATCACAATAATCCTTTAGGAGGACAAGCAAACTACATTTTTGTCTTTTTGACCCTTATTCCTGCAATTTGCATGAATAACACAGTTGTTTACCTGGATCCTTCTTTAAGCAAAATAGTTTTTAAAAAATAAAAATACGATAGGGGAAAAGAGGTCAGAAATTAAATTCAGATTTTGTAGTTTCTGCAATTGACCTGCAACCAGCAGTGTGCAATGTCCACTGTGCTAACGATGCCAACTAGGGGAAATGCACTCACTCTTTTGTGTTGAAAAATGCTACCATCTCCAAATAGGCTAAGAGATTTGGTGGATAAGGAATTGGCTGGATGGTCAAACTCAAAGAGTTGTGGTCAGTGGCTCAGTGTCCAAGCAGAGAACAGTGGTGTTCTTCAGAGGCCAGTATCGGGACTGGTGCTGCTTAATACCTTTTTCAGCAGCATGGACAGTGGCACTGAGTGCACCCTCAGCAAGTTTGCTGAAAACACCAAGTTGTGTGTTGTAGTCAACACAATGGAGGGAAGAGATGGGATCCAGAGGGACCTGGACAGGCTTGAAAGGTGGACCAATGCCAACCTCATGAAGTTCAACAAGGCCAAGTGCAACATCCTGCACCTGAGTTGGGGAAATCCCAAGCACAAATACAGATTGGGTGGAGAATAGATTGAGAGCAGCCCTGTGGAGGACTTGGGAGTGTTGGTTGATGAGAAACTTAACATGAGCCGGCTTCAGTGTGCGCTCACAGCCCAGAAAGCCAAACATATCCTGGGCTGCATCAAAAGGAGAGTGACCAGCAGGTCAAAGGAGGTGATCCTGCCCCTCTACTCTCGTGAGACTCCACCTGCATTACTGCTTTCAGCTCTGGGGCTTCCAACACAAAGAGGGATGTGGACCTGCACAGGAAAGTCCAGAGGACGCCATAAAGATGATCCAAAGGATGGAGCACCTCTGCTATGGAGACAGGCTGAGAGAGTTGGGCTTGTTCAGCCTGGAGAAGAGGCGGCTTCAGGGAGACCTTAGAGCAGCTTCCAGTACCTAAAGGACTAAAGCTGGAGGGGTACTTTTTACAAGGGCATGTAGTGACAGGACAAGGGAGAATGGCTTTAAGCTGAAAGAGGGAAGGTATAGATCAGATAGAAGGAAGGAAAGAAGGAAGGAAGAGGTGAGGCACTGGCACAAGTTGCTCAGAGAAGCTGTGGCTGCCCCATCCCTGGCAGTGTTCAAGGCCAGGTTGGACAGCGCTTTGAGCAACCTGGTCTAGTGGAAGGTGTTCCTGCCTGTGGCAGGGGGATTGGACTAGAAGATCTTTAAGGTCCCTTCCAACCCAAACCATTCTGTGATTCTACTGAACTTTAGAGATTGTAAAGTTTCAAACGTCTTTATGAGCTAGCCCAGAGTAGAGGCTTAGAGAGCCATGAGCATTGCAGTGGCGTCAGCTACAGAATAGACTAGGAAAGCACACAATTCTCTTCTCATTATTCCATTGCATCTTGGGCATCAGTTTCCACTTTGTCTGTTATTTCCTCTTTACAGTCCTTCATTTTCTCACACTGCTAAAAATGGCTGCTTAAGGAGAGAAATAGAATGGAAAAAAGAGGAGGCCTAAGACAGACCAAGGTGTGTAACATCCCACCAGTCTGGGTTACTTACAGGACTGCCAGATCCACAAGGTTTAACCTGAGGCAAATAGAGAAAATGTTACAGCCAAAATAAGAATGTCTGACCTCCCCCTCCCTCAGCAGATGATGTACATTTTTTACAAAATAAAAGAACTGAGTGAGGATGCCCAATATTCCAACTAGCAATAAAGCAATACTTTTATTGTAAGACCATTTACTTACTGACAGGGGAAAAAAGAAGACACGGCACTGCATATTGAATGTCAGGGTGAAAAGATCTTACTCAAATATTTGCCTTCTTAGCATTTTATTAGCCGTACATGAATACTATCTCTCTAGATGACCTGGAAAGTCAGCTATACTCAGAAACAGGACTATCATTTCCTTTAGGGTCCTCAAATGAGGCTTCACTTCATTCTTGCATTATCAGACAGGAAGCACCAGAAAACTGGTAAATAAAATTGTGGAAAAAAATCCTGCTTCAATACTGTTTTCTGTTTATCTCATTTACTGCTGATTCTTTTGTATCCTCATTTCTACAAATTAAGCAACACAAGGATTAACGGAGAAATCACAACTTTCTCTCACATGGCTTGCACATTTTTATGTCCTTGTTACAGCAGCCAATTTGCTATTGTTATGATTTCAAATCTTCAACTCCCAGGATGTGGTCTTGCTGTACTTCAGATGCCTCAGGATGTCTGCAGTTGCACATTCTAAGATGCTGTTGCTCTCAGCCTCTCTGTCTTTCTTCACCAGCAACTACTTGTTTCCAACCCCATGCTACACTCCTTTATGCACAGTTGTTTGTGAGAACAGGAAACAAATCAATTCAAATTGGGTTTTCCTAAACCACACTTTTATGGCCACTCTTTCCCAACAGTTACATGAAATCTAAGGCAATTCCAGTAACACCAATGAGACTCTTATGTAACAAAATAAAGTTACTGATGTATAAATGGATGCTTGATAGAAGCAAATCAATTGAGAAACAGAAGATGGAAAAGGAGAAATGAAGAACTAAACTGCAATAACCAGCACTTATGGAAAGTCAGACTTATTTTGTCCTAAGTAAGTGGCAAAGTACTAACTGAAACAGGCAAATGTTCTGATACGGGTAATAGAAATTTCAAATTTTCTCATCACACAGAAAAGATTAAAAATGCCGTATTTCTTTAAGGAAAACAACACTGAGATTTCAGTGCCAAGACCCCAGTGTCAGTGGTGCCTCCCAACCCCTCATCTCAGAGGACTGATAGGGAACTAAAAACTTAAAAAGCTGGAACAGAGGACCACTGAGGAGGATCGCCTGCAGTTTGGCAACCAGACTGCTTCCAAGAGACAATGAGCTTTTTGGGTCTTAGCCCCACAGATCAAGGCCTGTAACTCTTTAATCCCAGGACAACCCACATGGCAGGCTCAGAGTCAAAGCTGAAAGCCAAGCTCTGTAGTATACCTGCAGAGTTCAACAAGTTTAATAAAAAATGCTTGCAGGTGAAAATGCCCAATCCACCAAAATAACAACCCTGAGGAGGTGACAGCCTCATCTCCTTTATGCCAGCAATGAAAATTCTCATAGCTAGGCCCAGCAAGGTGATCCAGCCTAGTTAGAGCTGGTCTGATGTCATCTGAGTGATGTTAAAGTAAACTGAAGCTGCCGTAGGACCAGTGAAATCACCTCTCTGTCCAACCCTCTGCATGCTTCCTGTGCTGTCAAGATGTGGCCAGAGCCACAGAAACCCACCTTGGCAGCTACTCTGCTGTTCATTTATCAGTGTCAATGTAGGCCTTTGAAAAAACACCAAGCAAAAACATATTTATCATGCAGTCTCCAGGCAAGCTTTTAAACCATGTGTTATCAGGGTATCTCTAAACAAATCAAAGTACCTGTTCCCATACATTAGTAGCATTAGGGCACTGACAAGTAAAAATACAAAGGTGTTAAATTCCCAGTAATGCACAACTCTGGTTGTTATTGAAAGGACAGTACACCCCTGATTCACACTACTCCAACAGACCAGCTTTGCATGTACACACAAATACACACACACACGCAACTCTACAGAATATTGGCAGAGCAGTCACCCTCCCAGCGCTGTCCATCACCGCCTTACAAATTTTATTCTCTCAAACCAGGCCGTAGACATAGCATCTGTAGTCATGCTCTCTCTTATCTGATCACTGGGCCACAGAGTATTATACCTGTTCTCTTCTCAGGTGATCACCATCTCTAGTTAGACTGGTGCATGCAAGTTGCTTCTGACAACCAACATCTGCTCTCACCCCTCCCAGTACAATGATTTTTAACTGTTTAACAGCTGCAGACTCAAGCTTTGTCAATGCTACAAAGGAGAATTTGGCTCTAAGCTAGACACAATCCTTACAAGACAAAGGCCATGCCTTTGTTGCATGGGTAGCAGCTTACCTACACCTACCAGCTCCACTTCCTGCTTTTTTCCAACTCCCCACTTTCCCGAAACAACATCAGCAATCGGTCAACATCACTAATGGAAAATACCTAGAAATTTTAAGGAACAGAATTTATCATGCTGCTTCCTGGAACAGCAGAGACCTTGATTAATACTAGGTCACAGCACACATCTCTTCTATAATGCCAGCCCTGACCAAAGTTCAGTGAGGTTCCTCCTGGTCCTGGGAGTCATTTCTATGGAGCCAGGGGGTGTCCAGGGCACACAGCTAAACCAGAGAAACATTTTTCAGGTCTTGCAGTTTAGACCTTGGCTTTGCGAGCAGCAGCTCCTTTCCATAGCCCTGTTCTCTTCAAAAAGCAACCCCCACCTAGGTGAGGACTGAAGATCACGGATAGCAATGTGCTGCTGCACTAAGACACTCCTACTCATTACAACATAAGCATGTTACTACACCAAAAGTTAAGTTAAGCAAGATCCAGACTGTCAGACCGTTCAGAAAATGTTTAGTAGTATTGTTTAATATCTTCATTAATGACACGGACAGCAGGATCGAGTGCACCCTCAGCAACTTTGTCGACGACACCAAGTTGTGTGGTACAGTTGACATGCTGGAGGGAAGGGACGCCATCTCAAGGCATAGTAGCATTTTCCTCCTGTAATTTTATAGTTGTTTATGTGGTTTGGAAATTGATTTTCAAAGTCAACTCTTTACTACTCTTTACGGACACCTACCTGAGCTGAGTCCTATAAAAAGGTAAGAGCTGCTCACTTACTTCACTTTTTTAATAACGTTTAATCTTGCAAAAGAAACTTCGCTTTTTTAATAACGTTTAATCTTGCAAAAGAAACTTCGCTGTTTCCACAGGAGTTCATGCCTAGCAATCACTATTCCAAAAACATAACCTACTGGTATAATTCTTTTTACTTCATAGAAGTTTAAAAATACAAGTAAAGGTCATATGCTAATTTGACATTTCAAAAATCATACTCAAACCTGAAGCTTCATAAAAGTAAGTTTGATTATGACACTTGATGTACTCTACATATAGAAGCAGCTTAGAATTACTTCTTATTGCTTTATGAACTGAAATCTTTCTGCAATCAGCCGCAATTTTAAAAGGCCTAAAGTAGTAGAGAATACCCAGACGCAGATTTTTAACATTTTCCTGCTAAAATAACAGCAGATGCACCAAATAAAGTATTTTCTGAAAATCACAGTTCTCACTTCACCAAAGTGCCACAAAAAGAATAAAGAATTGAAAAAATCTTCTTTTGCCAATGTCGTTAGTAAAATACTTTACTAACATAGGCTTCACCTATTTTTTCCTTGGAATGTGTGTATTTTAACAAACCAAAATATAAAAGTAGAAAGAGATAAAAAAAATACCATTTCTTAGGAACACCTGAGATGTGCATAATACCCAGGGCTGTTACTCACCATATTCACACCTCAACATCTCATTACTATCCTGTATTCCTCATCCTTATCTTCTCTCTTGCTCTTTAATTTCTTACCAAGTTTGTACTCTTCAGAGGAGGGTTTTTTTTTATACAAGGCTTGACACAACATCTTTCCACCACAAAATACAGAACAACTGATATAGATAATATTCTTTTATAAAAGGAAACCAGATCTTAAACTGTCCTTTTATATTAGCTGGCTTTCCTTATCACTGGTTTTTCAATACACTCCAAATTCTGCTTTAGAGGAATCATCTGACCAACACTGAAAGATCTGATGGCTGGCTGGGGACAGCTGGGATTTTGGATAGCTAGAAAAGAGGCTATTTAAATTTTGAATTAAGCCTAAAAGACCAATAATTATGTTTAAAAGATGACCCTGGAATTACCAACTGTTAATAGCACCATGAGACTTCTGAGTTGGCAATGAACTGAGATATACTGAACCTCCTCCTGAGAAAACCGAGCAGTTTCAGGTTGGTTGGCTGCAGATGTAGAACACCACTTCCATAATATTCACAAGGTTTTCTTCATAGCCAGAGTGCTGGAAAAGTAGCTGAGCAAATAGCTGTTCAAAGCCCAATTTGTAACCGTGTATGACAGGATCAAGTATTATTTAGACGTCAATCTTCAACTTTTGATTTCCAGACTGAGAAGCTTATAACCTGCATGCACATGCCCTTTACATATATAAACCATACTGAGGGCCTGGAATTAGCTGCTGAAATTAGCTGCTCCGTTTCTCAGCACAGCAGGTCAGCAGACAGAGGGAGGGCTAGAACACCATGACTTGCAAACAGGCCCCACAGAAAAGACAGATTAAATAGTTCACCAATCCTTAAACAGCTTGAAGAAGGCCATTCCCTTAGAAGGGTTCTGCTGCTTAGCTCAGAGGAGAAAGACAGTTCCCTGAACTCTAAAACTGCTCATACCTTTCCATTTTTGCAATTAAAAGATAATCCAGAACCATGCATAGCAGCGGATGTGGAACAGGCATTGTAATTTCTTTTGTAGTTTTTAAAGTACAAAGGGAAAACTACATATGTGCAGCAGCTACAATTTATTCCATACTTGAGTCTCGTACAGTCATTTAGTACTGAGACCACCCTGGGAGGATGATCTTGGCAGGAGAATTCTGGCTGGAAGCACAGAAGCTCCAGGTAGTGAATATCTTGTAAAAATGAAAGCAAATAAAAAACCCTCACAGAATGATGGAAAGGTTAGGGCTGGAAAGGACGTTTAAGATGACCTAGTTCCAACCCCCTTGCCACAGACAGGGATACCTTTCACTTCTTATCCCTTACAGTTCTAGGTAAGATTGCTTACGTCATGACAGTTTAAAATGTAGGCTGAATAGAACCATGCAGCAAGAAGCGTCCAGCCTGATAACTTTCACTGTTACATTATTTACTGATTTTGAGTATATGTTTAACTCTTAGTATAAAAAAACAAAAAAAAAAAAAGGTCATTTTTCTTGTTAACTCCCAAACAAAAAATAGAACAGTAGGATAGAAACTGGTCTGCAAATAAAACACTGATAAGGTTTTATTTAATTTTATTTATTTTTTTTTACAAAATTATATTAAAAAAAGTCTCCTAACCTTTAAAGATTAAAAACCTTCACAGCTCAGGCTACCTAAAGGGAAATGAATGTAAAGAAGGTACGCAATGCATTTTGTTCCCCATTATAAGCAGTCAGAACTCAGGAGCTTCCATGAGGAAAATCAGCTTGTCCAGCAGCTCTGCCTCTACTGCTGCAAATGAGTTAAGTGGCACAGGCTTCATTTAGTCACGTAAGGACAGAGAATTTTTAAGATACTTACAATCTTTTAAAGTTTCAGGTCAATCTAACAGCTTCACAGGCAGAATTTGTAAGATGTTGAGACTGATCATTTACAAAGTGTTCGAAGAAATAGCACCATATACAGAAAGACAGAATTCCTGACTGTTTTAAAAGTGCAATTTTACATAGAATATGGTCAATCAACAATTCATTTGCCAATTAACACAAGCACTGCTCCTTTTATTTCTCTCAGGTAGACAAACATGTAGGATACAGTGCCTTCATTTATTTCAGTTTCAAATCCGCTGTTCTGCGAAAAACAATCTTCTTTAAGGAAGCATTATGTAATTCAGAACTTCTATTGCCAATGTTTAAAAATAATACATCATTCTTTAAAAATAATACAGGCACAGCACAGTAGCATTTATGATGCTTAGATTTGATAGCTGCAGTAAGAACACCTCAAAATATCTTTCCTTTCTTAAGGTTTGAAAAAAAAAACAGGGATGGCCTTACACTCTAACATCAGTGTTTAAGTATCTAAAGATAATCAAAATAAAGGACCAGCTCATACAAATGGAGATATCATTTAACAGATATCCTACCACTTCAAGAATTTTAACCGAAGTGCAACTGGTTTTATTTCTGTTACCTTCTGAGTGCATCATCACTAATAGAGGCAAGTTTGGGAGCCTCCTGAGAAGGTGTGAAATTTCAGAACAAAGTTGCAAGACCCAACTCAGTTTTCATTCTGCAGAATAGTGAAATAATCAATGTGCTGAAACTTCAAAACCTCATTTCCCCAACTGGTCCAGCCAGGCTGTAGGTTGCGAGCAAACAACTCCAAGCATTCCACATCTGGCTTGAGAAACTCTGCCAGAACCCCTGTGCAAGATAAGAAACAAAAGAAGACAACAACAGTGACAAAAGTACAAATAACAACAGCAAACAAATAAAAACTCTGTGCAGTTAGTGGATGAAAAACTGAGTGGTTTATTACAAAAGGAAGAGACAGCAAATTAATTTCAGGGGTTTCATCAAACAGCTAGACTATTTATAGTGAGAAAGTAATTTTAAGTAAGTGCCCTTGAGATTCTGAACAACACTGTCAAGGCCTTCAATAGCCTTGATTTATTTGCTTTCATTTAGGGAAAGTGAATGAGGATTTATTTCAGCCTCTACATTGATGAGTTCTGAATTTTTCACTAATATCAACCAAACACCTCCTAAAGACTCACTTTGCTCCTACAACACAGGGGCAATGTTTATAAAAATAAATAAATAAAAGCTTTCCTTAATTAAGATCACTCTTTTCCTCCACATCTTAAAGGGGATAGAAGCAGGGTTTTTTGGTTTTAATGACAACTGAAGAAACATCAGTTAAATAAGAACAGCAATAAAAAGACTATAAAAATGCAGGGACTTCTTTTTCCCCAATACCAGCCTGGCAATTGAAGAAATATTTATATAACTGTGTTCTTTTATTCAGTAACATAAATTTTAAATTTCTTCTACAGTTGGGCAATTTTACTGCTTAAATCCAAGTAATCCAGATGCCTGCCATCAATTGTGTCACTGATTATAACTACTATTCTTGGCCTGACAGAAAAAGATCCTGCATTTTGCCCAAAAAGTATTATTGCAAACAGCTCATTGTTAAACATGTTATATGTCATAAAGAGCCATTTAGGTTCATGGCTGGGTCAAACAAACTTTGAACTAGATTTCAGGAAACCTAGTATCTACAAAGATATTATGTATAAAAATATGCCTGAGAAAAGCAAAGGTTTAAGGAGTACCCAACACAAAGGGGGCAGAAAGACTAAAAAACATAACTCTACTAAAAATTACATGTTAAGTTTTTATTTTCGTTCCTGAGGACAAAAGAAGAAAAACTAAATGAAAACATTTTCTATTCCAAAGGGTCTCTTCGTCATCTATCAGATCTCCCAGTGGTTTCTGAATTTCCACAGCTTAAAAATATGGTTCATAAATCCAACATTATGTTGCTTGACTCAGTCTCTTCAGATATGACACCGCAGAAAGCAAAACCACATCCAATCAGTATACATCAAAGTATAAGAGGGAATGCTTTTTTGTGTGTGTGTGTGCAATCCAAGCTCTGACTTTTTGTATCAAATCTGCCAGTCACAGATCCCCTGTGTGAAACTCAAGCTGATCTCGTCAAGGATTGCTCCAGCTGCAGAAACACGAGCATCCACTTTACTTTCTAGCCAACCCCAGATGCATTCCCTACCTACATGGTTACCTCTTCCAAGAGTCCAATCCATTCAAAACTTTATTTTTCTTTTTCTTTTTTTTAAGTATTTTGTAATGGATGTTTCTGGACTTTCTTGTGTTTTGGCATGGCACATACATCTAGTCTCCTTTCCTCAATCTTCAACAAATGTCAAACGAATGTGTCAGATGGGTTATCATTAAGGCAGCTTTTATTCTAAGAAATACTACTACTAACAGGAATCTTACTCTAAAAACCTGCTCCTTTTCGAGGCAAGCTAAAATGTTTAAAAAAAAAATCTAACATTTGCAGAGAAGAATCTGGGAAATTTAGAGGAAAATCTATATTTTGACAGAAAACTTGCTGCACTGAACATTGGTGACACAGGAGTTCATCTAATTAGACACTATTTATGAGTAGCTGCTTTTATACCATTTTGCAAAACCACCATACATAAAAAAAAAAAAAAGTGGTAAAATTTATTGTTCTTTTTCCATGCTCTGTTTAGTTAAGGATTTCTTGTGTACACTTTCCTGCCAACATGATCAGAGGGCTGGAGCACCTCTCCTATGAAGACAGGCTGAGAGAGTTGGGGTTGTTTAACCTGGAGAAGAGAAGGCTAGATCG
>JANHGB010052794.1:17516-30975 GCA_026283785.1 Coracopsis vasa
TGGCGGTGTTCAAGGCTAGGTTGGACAGAGCCTTGGGTGACATGGTTTAGTGTGAGGTGTCCCTGCCCATGGCAGGGGCGTTGGAATTAGATGATATTAAGGTCCCTTCCAACCCTAACTATTCTACGATTCTATGTTACAATTCGTGGAACCTACATGGGCATCAAAATCATCATGTATCAAAAACATGGGCACACTGCCTACTGGAATCAACATCCATCATCTGAGTACCTGGGATCCCTATACAATCGAACAGTGAGAACAGCAAGAAACAGGTAACAACAATAAAATCAGAAATAATTAGACTGCCCAGAGATAACAAGATTCACAACAAACGTGAAATGCAAAACAAAGATTAGCTGTCAACAAGGTAGCTAACAGCAGTGATAACTCTACAGCTGTTGCCAGAGAGTCTTGCTGGCTAATTCATACTTGTGAATAACTACAGTTTTCCTCTGAGTAACTTACATAGTTAAGAAAAAACACTTGAATGAGTTTAACTCTGAGTTTCTGGAGGTTTCTATAGGGCTTTCCAAGTAAACCTACTAATCAGTCTCTGCATCTTCAAATTATGTCTTCATAACAAGCTTCAAAAGCTACAGTAGACATTATTCTAGAGAGTTGGAAGGCTGTATTTTTGCCTGCCCTTCTTTCACATGGATACAATTCTATGGTAATCAAGAGAGCTCCACTGGCATAAGCCTGATGTTACTCAACGGAAAAGGAAGTCCATAAAAATTTTAAGTTAATGACTTCATAAACTGCAGTACTCAGAAAGTTCCTACTGCACTTGAGGATTTTACTGCTGCATTATCACTTTCTTCTACCCATCAGACTGAAGCTCAAACTACAACTCAAATTAAAAAAAAAAAAAAAAAAAGTAAGACTTCTAAATAGGACCTCAGTCCTGGAAATACTCACACATTTATCCAGCTTTATGCCCACTGAAGTAACCCTATTATTTTCAAACGATCTGCATGATCAATCTGCATGATCTGGGCCTTAGAAAACACTGAACCCAGACTTTCCTTGTAAATCTCAGGGGCTAACAGTCTGTCACCAGTTAGGTAACTTAACATCTACCCTTGCAAATACTTTGTATGCAAAGTATCCAAGTCATTTCAGTGAAGTCCCTGAGATGTTTCATAGACTTGAACGTATGCATGCTCCAAAATATTTGCTAGTTTAAGCTATAGTCTCACAGTTATATTGGTCTTGGATTGCATCAGTATATTAAAATGTTAATCACCCTTTGTACGATAAGATGACAAAGTTTTACTATAAAATTTACCTGCTGCTCCTTTTAACAGACTTGTTCTCCCATGGTGGATCAATCACGATTACATCATACTTTTTCTTGTCTGGAAAGTAAAATAAAAATAAATTAAAAAAAAAAAGACAGTAAACTAGTTTTAAAATAGATCTACCAGTTAAAACTGATATGCAGCAAAATTGCAAGTTTCTTCTGATCTTTCCAAATAAGAAGTTAAAAGGCTTCTAGCATGCTTGTTTTAATTCAGATAATCATATACGTCAGAAATGTTTAGGTTGATTACATAAGGAAAGGATGTTTATGTGATCTGTGTCAGATCCCTCCAAGAAATTTGGAGCATCTTGGGAACTCTTCTATCAATTCTCATTCTGAGAGTACAAGTCTCAAAGATTAAAATTTCTAAGTTTCCTTACAGAAGATACATAATAAGGCACCAAGCTGAGTGAAAGGCTGTATCCCTGAACGCAAGATTCCTGTCCTGTTTGATCTTTCAACAGGCCAACTAGGTCATGTAGAGCTTCAAACCAGCTCCGGAAAACTGTGTTTTGCACTGCTGGAGATCAAGAGAGACAGAAAGCTAGACTCAGTGTATGAAACGGAAATTAATGGACAAGAGGAAGAGAACTGAGGGAGTTTTCATGGGAGAAGCTGTGTTTACTTTAGTTGGAGGATATAAGATACACGACACATCCATGAAAAAACAGGACTCTTTAATTTTATTTTATCCACAGAACATATTTGTTCCTTCATTGAGTCTGATACTAATTATTTAAATAGCTAGTAAGAACAACAGGTTTATATTTAATGTCCAATAAGTATGCTTTCTACATCTTATCCCTTTATTAACATTGGAGACGCCATCTTGACAGTTCACTGACCAGAAATACTTCTCTTCTGGCAGGTGAAAAGGAAGAAGAAAAATATTAATTAAAATGGATAGTAGATTTCCTCAAAAAATAAAAAATCTAAAGTCATGGCATTAGAGGGTAGAGCAGTAATCCCCTGGTCTTGCCTACAGGCAAGATCTTTCCTATGAGACAGTCTGATGAAGCTTAGCTGCTGCTAATAATAATAATAAAGGCCAAACTGAAAGCTAATGGAATGGTGATGTACAGTGAAGACTGCTGCATGTTGTCAGCTTAAGGCTTTCTGCACTGCCCATTAAGGCTGGGGATACTGGCTTAGATACCTCTGGATTTACTTTTACAAAGAAGTTTCTAATTCTAAAATCCCACCATTTCCCTGTCACTGATTTTGGCTTACGCCTATATCCTCAGCTGTGAAATGTAGCAGCTAAGAAGTCAACTCATGGTGCAGCTGGATGCAGCAGCCTCTCAAACTGTTGTCTTCTCTGGGGGACGCTGAGGCTGGTTTCACAAATCAGTTCACGCAAATCAATTCAGGTGATATAGTTTAGCGTGAGGTGTCCCTGCCCATGACAGGGGGTTTGAACTAGATGATCTTAAGGTCCTTTCCAACTTTAACTATTCTATGATTCTATGATTCTAAATCTAAATAGCCCCTGCTGCTGAACAGGATGAATCTGTAAGGGAACCCTTGCTTTAAGGTGCACAGTCTCATCCCTCTCCCGTGGTCTAATCTAGCTAAAACCAAAGACCCACCACAGCAGCAGCATGCATTTATCTATTAAATTTATCTATTAAAGCCTCACCCTGGGGATAGGGACTCAGCAGCACAGCTAGTCAATGCATCTACATGACTTCTGTACTGACAGTGGCTCAAACTGTTGTAATTTGGCTAAGAATTTTTAAAGGAGGTTCCTGGAGATAGATAATCCTCCCATGACATGAGCTCCTAACAACTTAAGATTCCTTTGAAAACCCTAACCTATTTCCACAAACCACTTTGAAAGTTTGCAGCAGCATTTCCTATCACTATGATGCTGTATATTACAATTTGTTCATTGAGTCATTAGCCATCTTAACACTAACTGCCCTTCTCAGGCAGTAGGGAAGTGGTAATTTCTAATGCCCAAAGATACTTACAGTTCAGCAGAGGCTGTAAACATGAAATGTCAGACAAAAGGAAACTGCTTTTTGGTGGCACCAAGTACTTCTGCCCCATTAGCTGAACTATCTTTGCACAGTTTGAGCTGTTTTCTGTAACACATGACAGCAGGTCCTGCTCTGGAATGGAGGTTTCATCATCTAGCACATGTACAGCTTGATGGTCACTTTCATTCACAGCTGGAAGCTGCTTTGCCATTTCACATAATTCAGCCAACCCACAGCCAATGCGTCCAGGAACAGCATTCTTCCTGCAACTGGGGTCTGCAACAGTGCGGTGGAGAAAACCACTTTTGAGTCCTTCTTGGACTAAATGCAATGTGCCTTCCCAAATGAGCTTCCTGACCTGTATGGCCATAAAGAAAGAAGGGAAAAATAAATTATCTTCAAAGTATCTACTTGATCAGGGAATGTGACAGAAATCAAAACATTTCCAATCTGCAGAGTGGGAAAAGGATCTTTGCCAAATACTGAGATCACTAACTCAAAAGCCACAACAGTAATGATAATAACGCCATGCTAACTTTTGCTGTTGGTTTGAGGATTGTTTTAACAAAGTTACAATAATTAGAAGTCTGAAGAAAGAAAGAGATACTACAGAATAAAACATTTTACAGACAACAGAGGAGGAATATTATTGTTCAAAAAATACATATAACTTTCAATGCAATGATCTGAAGCAAGTTAAAATTCTCATTTAATTTGAAGTTACTGTGCTCATAAACACATTTTTGAGAGGTATGTTGGTATCAAAAAGTCAGTATTTTTTCACATTTTAATTCACTTTGAAAAACAGTAGTTTATGCATTTTAAAAGTAATACAGAAGTACAATCAGCAAATCAAATTATTATAATTTGGTTTTGCAAATTTTCTAAGTAACATACCTCTCAAATAATCTGCCAGTGAGTCCAGGACAACAAAATTACTGGATCTATAAACAGTCTCATTCACTTCAGCACCTTCCCTTTCCTGCACCTTCCCTTAGAGACCTAGTTTATTCCCAAGTCATTGAGCCTTTATGAGCTGTAATTCTCAATGAGGCATTATTGTTCACTTAGAAGAGCAACAGCCCCAGGTACAAATACTTATGGTTTCTAAAGCTCCTGATTATGGAATGCTCAGCTTCACAAGACGCTTTTATAAAATGCTCTTTATTACAATACCCAAATTAATGGTGAGGAAATTTTAATTATATCTTTAATAGCACTACCATCTAGATATCTGATGGGACAAAGTAGTAGCTTTTTAGTACCTAGGTTTGTGACAGTAAAAGTTCATACTGCTTCAACAAAAGAAATGTCTATTTATAAATGCTACAAGTTGTACAGCTGAATTAATGCATATAGCTTTTCTTTTACACTCGTGTTAATTCACAGGTGGACAAAGCCTCTTAACTATCAAGCAGTAGTTTTAACAAATGGCTGCTGAAGGAATTTAGCATCTTTTCTACTGTTTCCTATGTTGACTCTAACTGAAATTCATAAATGGATTCAATGCCTACTTACAGTGGCAGACACAAATTTGGGCTTTGTTTTTTTTTTTTTCCAAATGATTCTGAAGATATGAGTCAGTGCCAAAATAATCTGAATTGACTTGTAGAGCTACAACGTTTAACACAAGTACAACAAAACCCAACACATTCTAATCTGAGAATAGTATCAGAGGCTAAGTGGGACCACAGATTTTTCAAAACAGTGTCTTCTTTGCATATTCACTAAAAATCATTTAAAGTTACACAGGCCTCCAAGACATCAAACTTCTCTTCATTGTTCCCCTATTCCTACTGTTGAACGACTTTATTTTAGCTTAAAGATTTTCATACTCATAAACCTGCTTTTGAGTTGAACTTCAAAGTTTGCTCCTTTAAGGCATTTCCTGCACATGCATGGCTATTAACAACAACTACAGCACCTCTACACTGTACTATAGCAAACTGTACATGTTTACTATAAAATTTTTGCCATGTAAAAGAAGAAAAATTTAGTCATTTAAATATACTCCAAGAGGAACAGAATTAAACAAGAGGCCCAATATGACTAACACCTTTGTCAGAAAGGAAGTTCACACTATTTCAGAAAGCAGCAAGAATGCATCAGGCATCATCTACAGATTACATTTCCAGGATTTACTAACACACTTCAGTTTAATTCAGTTGTAACTTCACCAGTACATCACAGACATAAGCCTAAATAGAGACCTGAATTCTAATTCATTCATAATACTTTAGTATTACAATGTAAAATGCTGGGGGGGCGGAGGGGGAAGAGAGGGGGAAGGGAAGAAAATTCTTTCTCATTAGCAGAATGAGACATCTAGGAGTACATTTGGTCAGAGAAGCTTTGAATAACTTCAGCACACTGTCCTGATACACTAAAGGTGTATCAATCTTCCAAACACGCTACGCTGTTTATTTCAAATCAGTCACTTCCTGTCCAACTAATATACAACTTATCACTATCATATCATAGAATAGGTAGTGTTGAAAAGGACCTTAAGATCACCTAGTTCCAATCCCCCTGCTGTATCAGTAAAAAGCATTTTGTGAATGCAGATTCCAGCTCTCTGAACTGTCTTAGCCGCAGTTTAATGTCTAGTTTGTTTCACGCATATCTACACAGAAGAGTTTCTGTAAGCCCTTATTCATTTAAGGACTAGAGAGTTGACCTTACCTTTAGCGGAATAAGCTACAAGAACAGAACTTGTTTGCAACCACATGTTAGCACCCTGTACATGTCCAAAGTCAGATGTCACATATTTGCAAATTATACTTCTGTTCAGACTTACCTTTGAATGGTATTGTAAAGCATCCAGTTCACCTTGGTTGAATACACATTTCCTTTTGCGCTTCTGCACAAAGAGCAAACAATGAAAAAAAAATATTACTCCACAATGAAAGGAAAAAAATAATCAAATATAAATGAATTACAGGCAGAAGAATTACGTGTTTTTCTATCACAACTCCAATAGCAGAAATATGATCTCAAAATACCTCGTCTGCTGTAGGCATTCTCAAGGTACATAAGCTTAAAGCTGTGTTATGTTACTCATGGCACTGGGATCTGAACATACCTAGCACATGCACAGTTCACATTCATACCTCCTTTGGGCTCATACTTGAAGGTATGGGCTTCAAGTGCAGCTTACCAGTAACAGGAGAAAAATAGTTACATCTTCAGGATTACATTTGTTGGTTTAGACCTGCCACACTTTTTTGTCCATAAGGAACAGTACTGAGCAATCTACATACTCATAGTAAATTCATACTGTCCTTCCCTTCTTGTTAATCTGCACAATCTTGACAGCTACCACAGTTTCAGCTCAAGTGCCTGACCACAGCCAACATCAGAAGATTTTGTGAGCAACACACTGCTTCTGCATCAAAGGATGCATATTACTGACATAAGGGACACAAGAATACCTTTGTGAGTGCTTGTGAGAGATGTTTTTCCATGCATCTTGAAATCTTTGGTGGAAAAGTTCCTTATCTCCTACATAATCTCAGGAAACCGAAGCGTGCAAGACAGTGTTAGTGGTATGTTATTTACCAAGGGGTTACTGTAGCTTGCTGCATTATGGAGAACATACCTTCCTAGCACTGGCAACAGAATCTCCGACATCACTCTTGGTTTCTGCTTGGTGCTCCCCTCTGTTGCTGCTGGCCTTTAGTTCTGTGAGACTCGCCCCAAGGCATCCCTGCCACAGCTGCTCCTCCGGAGCTGCAGCTATATGGGGCTTAGAAACATCAAAGAATTCCTCCCGGAACATGTATCTTGTTTTTGCTGGTTTACCTTCTGTTTCTATCACATCTCCAGGACCAGGAATAAGACCATCTCTTGAGGAAGTGGCAGCAAAGGTAGAAGTAGGATGACAATCTCTAGTAGATGTGACAGAAGTATTGAGAATGACACCATCAGGGTATACAAAGGAGTCACAGATCTCATAGCCACACTGGTTGATGAAAGATAGATGATCCACAAGCCACCCTGCAGTCAGCCGATGTACCACAGACATCATGGCTCCCGTTTTCAAGAAGAAAAATCAACTCCCTGAAACTGTAGCTGGTAATCACACGTGCTTCCTGGCGCAAACTCCTCCTGTGGGAAATTTTTACAGAGTTCGCTTTTCAGAATTACCACTGTCTAATAAAGCAGCACCTATCTCCTGACAGGCATTTCCATGCGCACTCAGCACATGGTGTAGGAACTTCTGCCTTCAGCTGGTTTCCTAATTGTCACTCCTGTTCTATCTTTATTCCACGTTTTTAGAGCTGACAAGTTTTTAAAAAAGTCCCTATGACTTTATACAGCACAATGAACTTTAAGTCGACTCTCTCTAACAAGTTAGAAAACAGCACTATGACACAGTAGCTGCATAAACCAGGATTTCACATGGCAGCGCCCGGAGCAGTAACACAAGCCCGGGGACAGCCACCGCTCCAGCGCGGCAGAGGCCGGGCCACAGTGCCCGTATCCACGCGTATACGGGGATTGGGAGCTCGGTTTTGCCGGAACCCCCTCCGCGCCGCCACATCCCACCGCGGTTCGGCAGGACGAGCAGTCTGAAGGCGCAATACCCTCCTTACCGCCGCAGGGTTTAAGAAGCTGCTGAAGGCTCGTTACGGCGGTGAATAGAAAGATGGCTGCCTTCCACTCTTGCCCCTCGCTGTACAGGGAGAGAAACACCAGGACGCATCACTGCACAGCGGCGCTTCAGCCACCTACCTTCACTGCCCCGACACACCTGAGCGCCGCCATCTTGTTGTGCGGCCACGACCTTTCCCCATAAGCGTTTCCGGGGGAATCCAGCGGTTTGTGTGTGAGAGACCAGTCAAACGGAAGTGACAAACCACTCCCCATGTCTCTTTACCCGTTACCCTTCTTCGTCGCTCGGCTATGACGTAGCTGCGGCGCGCTACGTGACGTAGCGGCGGGTGGATTTGAAATCGAGGGGGCGGTTTCGGCGCCGCTTGCCGTAACGGTCGGGTTGCTGGGACGGGGTTCTCTGTGGTGCAAGCCTTCCTCGCCGAGGAGAACAGAGTTGGGGCCGCGCCGCGCACTGAGGGAAAGCTGGGGATTTGGGGGGGCTGGTCCCGGCTGCGGCGAGTGTCGGGGTGTTGGCGTATAAACTCCGCTAGCTTCTCTGTTTGCCTTTGGTACGGATTAAACGCGCTGTTAATGCAAGTGGAAGCAGTTGCGCCCAGTTCTGCCGTGCTCCTTCCTTTTTTCTGCTGACGTGTGGACTAGCAAACTGCTCTTAAATCCGCCATTTGGTATGTTCGTGAAGACAATTTACTCTGTTTGCTTTGCATCGCTGGTAAAGGAACGGGAGAATGTAGATTCTTATAGGAGGTCGTGGGTAAGCCACCCTGTGAAGTGGGCCTAAGCTAAACTTCTGTTGTGGAGTGAGAACTAGAAATGTGATTGTGTAAACACAATTTATATTGACAATGTGTTCTGGTGATGTTTATAATTGAAGGGGTTTTTTGATTACTTATAAATTAGTCACTTGAGCCCATACTAAAATAGGTCCTCTGTAGAGGGCAAAAGTTGGCATTTTTTTCAAAATTAATTCTATTTACCTCAAAATTCCACTTAATGCCACTGTGGGGACAGTTCAGTTCTTCCGGTTTGATTTCTATTTTGTGTGTGTAGTCTCAAGATAACCATAATGTTCCATCCCTGGCAGTGGTCAAGGCCGGGTTGGACAGGGCCTTGAGGAGCCTGATCTAGTGGAAGGTGTCCCTGTCCATGGCAGGGGGGTTGGAACTGGATGATCTTAAGGTCCTTTCCAGCCCAACCCATTCTATGATTCTGTAATGCTATTTCAGAATAGGCTTTCTAGTCATTGTGCTATGATATTGTGAGATCATTTTGCAAAATCAGTAAGCAGGCTCAGAATTAGGGGCTAAGGAATAGACGAATGGCTGAAATGTTAGGAACAGCAGTCATTTTAACATGGCTTTCCTCCCAGCTGAGGGAGGAAGAGAGACTGAAAAACTTCTTAAGCCATTTTGCTTTTGGAACTTGTAGGTTAGAAGTTACTGCAGATGAGTCAAGGCAAACCCAGTAGGTTTTCAACCAGCACTGGCATTTCTATCAATAAAACAGTTAATTTGAAAGGCTGTGGCTGCTGCTATGCAGTTCTGGAGAGAGATGAACACTTTTTTTTGTGTGTGTGTGTGAGTTTATATTTTTTTGGGAGAACCTAATGTTTTTTTAAACTGCCAACACTGGTTGGTCCAAAGTGCAGTTCTACTTGTTTGTTTTGCTCCTTTATAAAGTCATTGTGATGATTAAAAAAGCAAATATTCTTGAATCCTGCGTTTTCCAATACTGATAGGTTTTGATTTACAGTTTAGTCACAATGAGACGAAGCTCAAGTATTGCTGGCGGCACTGGTCGGCAGTCTATGATGGCACTGCGAGTGCAGGACAGCAATAAGATGGGTCTTCAAACGCCTCAGATGTAAGTGTTGCTTATGTTGCTAAGAATAGGTATATAAAACTAACTCTAAAGAGATTTACTGTAGTGTGTTCCAATGTCTAAGTAGCAGCTGAAAAAAAAACATGAACAGCAAAAAGAAAACTTTCTGCAGCTAAGGATATTTGCAGAAGTGATCCAGTTCTGCAAAAAAATTTTATTAAATCTATTTGTATACCCACGATACATCTCAAATTGTAACACTTTTCCATATATATTTCTTTAGAGGTGGCTGGGGGTAAGACGTGTATGAAATGTATACTTGTATATCTTGCAGAAGTAGTCATGATTAATTGACTAATGCATTAAAATCAGTTGGCTTTTCTGAGATGCTGATATGCTGAAGATGTTTAGGCTTATATGCATGTGTTTATAGTTTTCTTACATGATCAAAAGGTGAAATGGTAGAAATATGCGCTTGACTCCTTCTCCCTATTCCTCAGGAAGGACAGAGGTACGTTTGGAAAGCTGAGCATGAGCAAACCTACACCTGGAACTTCGGAAAGGAAAGTCAGCTTTTTTGGCAAGAGGTATTAAGAGCTTTAAATCTCTGTAATGTAAATTAAAACAATAACACTCCCACATTATTTTGTATTCTTTCTCTCTCTATTGCTTTTCATTACAGCGAATAATGGACCTTAGGCGAGCAAACCTTCAGGTCTGCTGTCCTCCATTCTTTGATCACTAAACAATAACGCTGTGGAGTAGGAATTGCTCCAAGAGCTGTTCTTCCTCTTGGGAATGATAAGCACTGTAGACCTTAAGAGATCCTCAATACATTTGCCTGTTTAAGGAAGAACAGTGTCTTCAGTACACTCTGCTTTAGGTTCTCGTAGTCTCTGAAATACAAACCTTCCAAAAGTGTATAGTCTTTCAGCTTAGTTCATGGTTTTCTGTGTTCCAGTGTCTTGCAAGGATCTTCTTTTGTAGGACACCACTGTTGCAGGGAACTACTCGTTTTAAATGTTTCTTAAATACTTTAGTCTTTATATTTTGTTCAGTAAAATGAAGAAAATATTCACCTAGGTTGCAGTAATCCCTCTGTTGAATGTGTGCATCATTGATTCCAGGTTGCTGTTGTTTTTCCAACGATCATAGAGAGAAACTTTCAGGCATCCCTTTGCATAACAAATGCAAGCGAAACATAAAAATAGCAATTATAGTGACTTAAATACTTAGATAGTCCTTCTTTATTTGTACTGTCACAAGAACTGTATGTATTTTTTGTTCTTAGAACTAGTGGGGTTGGAGGCTCACGCAACAGTCAGTATGGTGTGTTTGGTACAGAAAAGATCAAGGATCCCAGGCCGCTTCATGACAAGGCATTCGTCCAACAATGTATCAAGCAGCTTTGTGAGGTAACTTTTAAACTTACTCTAAATGTATGTTGTTATTCATAAAAGATGCTAACCAGAATATTTCTTTTTCATGGTTTCAACTTTAGATTTTTAGTGACTAATATGCCGTGTTTCTTTCAGTTTCTTGCTGAGAATGGTTATGCCCATAATGTTTCCATGAAATCACTACAGTCTCCATCGGTTAAGGACTTTTTAAAAATCTTCAGTTTTGTCTATGGATTTCTTTGCCCTTCTTATGAGCTGCCTGACTCCAAATTTGAAGAGGAAGTTCCCAAAGTTTTTAAAGAGCTTGGGTAAGATTATTATTATTAGTCTGTTATGTTAAATAGATATGACACAGCTAGAAAATTAAAAGCTAAGAATTCTGAATGATAGCTGGGGAGGACGCATAGGCTTCACTATTCCTCTGAAACTACAATGTTGTGATTACTTTGTTTAATTTTTGTTTAGCTCCAAGTTTACTCTCTGGAGTAACTGATTCTCTGATTCTCAGACTTTACTATACATTTTGTATTTGAACTTGCAGAACTTCAGGTTGCTGGAAGCTTGTGTCGAAATGTAAAATCTTATTATTTGTCTTTATTTCTTTTACACTTTGAAAGACAGACACAAATCTTGTACTCTCTTGAAGGGTTCAAGGCCAGGTTGGACGGGGCTTTGAGCAACCTGGTCTAGTGGAAAGTGTTCCTGCCCCTTGCCAAGGGGGTTGGAACCTCAAGGTCCTTTCCAACCCAAACCAGTCTATGAATCTATGAAAAGCTTTTTAACAGACTGTTCTGGTTCATTCTGTTAAAATCCAAGAATTAAAAAAACCCAACAAATTCAGAATGTTTGATTAGTTAAAAATAACTTTTCCTGTAATTTCTCTGTCCGCTTTCAAAGTGGAGAGTAGAAATAATAAAAATGACCATTGAGGTAAAAAAACCACTAAGTAGCTAGGTGGTGTAATCTCATTCAGTAAGTGTTTGGAATCAGTAATGCACCAACACTTTCCAAGAAAGAAAATCCTCTGCTTGTTGATAATGGTGCATTTTTATGTCTTATTAAAAAAAGTGAAGTGTAACTTGCTAGTGTAAATTCGAGCCCATGATGGTGTCACAGCACCAGGACTCCTTAGATATAGGTATAAATCTGTTCTGTTCGCTTCTTGGTATTTTAATAAAATCTGGGTTTAACCTATAACATTTGAAACTGCTGACCTAGCTGAGATATTGAAAATGAGGTTGTTCTCAAGAAGCTTTACTCTGCTGCACCAAGAGTGTAATCCTCCATAAAAAGAATTGGTTTGAGACCTCAATTTACGTTTTCTTTTGAAAGTTAGAAAACAGACTTAAGTAATTAATTTTTAAAGATTCTTATCCTGAATGGCTCGTGAGCACTTATTTATAACTATCAGTTTATCAGTAGCTTCCTGTTCTATGTTCTAAAACTAAGAACAGGACTCCTGTGTATCTATTTGTTTTCATATGTTAAGAAATCCTTCAGGCTTGCACACCCATTTTGGAAGTCTAAACATCATCTATTGACTATTACTCCCTCCCTCATGTTTGCCTTTCCTTTGAGATCTTGTCTCATCATGAATCACCTCATGCTTATAGGTTACCCACTCCTTTTTCCTTAGTACTGCAGTGCCCATCCCTCCTCTGTAAGGGAGGCTAAGGACTATATGAAGGGGCTAAGGAGTGTATGAAGGAGTTAAGGAGTGTATGAAGGGACTAAGGACTGTGTGAAGGAATAGTTTATATTGCTTTTGTATGAGGCCTTAATTGTTCCTAATCTTTGAAAAAAGATGGCAAAAGTCCATTTTTTCAATCATTTCTTCAATAGTGAGCCAGTAGAGGGAGGCAATTGTCCCACTCTGCACTGATTGGTGTGGCCCTGCCTTTAATATTGTGTGCAGTTTTGGGTACCTCAATATAAGAAGGGCATCAAACTATTAAAGTGTGTCCAAAGGAAGGGTGGCCAAGATGGTTAAAGGCCTTGAGGGCAAGACTTATGAGGAACAGCTGAGGTCACTTAGCCTGTTTAGCCTGGACAAGAGAAGGCTGAGGGATTGACCATTGCAGTCTATATCTTCCCCAAGATGGGAAGCAGAGGGTGAGGTGCTGATCTCCCATCTGGTAACCAATAGTAATACACAAGGAAATGGAATGAAGCTGTGTCAGGGGAGGTTCAGATTGGACAGTAGAAATAGGCTTTTCACCAAGAGGGTGATCGCTTACTGGAACAGGCTCCCCAGGAAAGTGGTCGCAGCACCAACACTGTCCGAGTTCAAGGAGCATCTGGACAATGCTTAATCATATGGTTTAGTTTTAGTAGTC
>JANHGB010052795.1:6758-20227 GCA_026283785.1 Coracopsis vasa
CTGACACAAAAATGAGGTAGTTTTGTCCTAAGTATATTTGTTTATTAAGTGCGAATTATGATCATGATATTAAACCTTGTAAACAACAAAAGTGCTGTGATTTGTTACGAGTAACACTCTGTAACGCAGCACTTGCTTTGGGCTAAAAATTTACAGTGTTCTTGAAAAAGTCCATCTGCGTAGTTTCAACCTTCATGAAAGGAAATAGTGCCAAAGACTTAAACCAATGAAAAACTTGCAGTGTTGTCTGTTTATAATCATTGAAGTAATGAGAACCACAAAATGTTTTAACAATGAAGTGCAAAATAAATCTTAGCTTTTTTCCTGATAAAAGAAGTGTAGATGAAAATAAAATTAAAATGGCCTTTTAGCTTTTGATTGTTGTATGAGCTAGCAATTAAGCTTTGAAACTATACGAGCTGGTTGAAATGGACAGAACTAGACTGTGGTGTGACTTCCTTTTTCTGTCAGTTTGTAACCTGTATTGACAGAGCAGTTTGTGAGTGAATCGTATCAATTGGATCTTTTGGTTCAGCAGCTATTGTTCACTTCTGGAGGCACATAATTTTTCTGGGCTATGGTTAATGTAAAGTTAAAATTACAAGCTTTAAGAATCAGAGCAAAAAAGATGGGTATTCAGGCTATCAGTAAGTCTAACACAGAAGCTTAAAAAATATTAAGAGGTGTTGAATAGGTTTCCAAAATTTATTTCTCTTTGGAAGGTTAGTGTTTTCAATGGAAACACCTGAGTCTCTGCGATATGTGATACTAAACAGGTGCTCATTTTGTTAAGAACAAGCAATTTATGGAAATAATTTGTTTTGTTTGTTGTGTGGTAACTGATTAGTAAAAGTGCTTTTAAGTTGGAAATCTGCTCAAAGATGTTTTGTTTGAAGTTTTATCTTTTATTCCTTTTTAAATTCCTCAATGCTGCTACTGAAGCATAAAGAAACATGTGTACTCTCAAGTGCTTGTGACTAGTAGTTTACACTTTCCTTTTCTGTATAGTATTAAACTAGCAGAGGAGATGTCAATTTTGGATCATCCTGGAGAAAGAAGAGTGAGTAGGTGACTAGAACAGTGGTGAGAAATAGGTAAATTTTGCTGCTTGTTTGGAGTTCACTGTATATGACTTGGATTTGTCATACTGAAGTCCTGAGTCCTCTTCTCATTTCAAGGTATATCACTTAATGGAATGTCAGAGAAATTGCATGAACATTCCCTTATGTTAAGCCAGTGAGGAAGCTTTCTCTTAACAGCCAGGACTGCTTCTTCCATACTCTTACCTAGTGTTGGAAGTACAGATAGTGAAGAGATGATCACAACTTAGATACCCTAAACTTTCTTGCTTCTTGTACAGAGGTGCTAAGTTACTCATCTCATGTGCATCTGCCACATCCAGGATGAATTTATAACACTGGATAAGAACATGGCTTGAGCAAGCTATATAACAATCTGTGTAATTGTGAGTAGATAAGAAAAATCTATGATACAGTAAAGCGTACTTTTCAAGTAGATTTCTTCTTTAGCATCCTATTGAATATGTGTGTGTGTCAGAAGTGGAAATTCTTGCTTATGATAATCAACTTGTTTTCTCTTCCCCACATATTCCATAATTGTGTTACCTCAACATTTGTATTTGAAAAAAGCTTTGACAGTCAGTCAAAACCTGTGATGGCAGAGTTCTCACCTGGATTTTGAGCTTTTCCAGGAAGTAAAGAAGCCCACTGAGTTTAGGTGAAGACTTCTGAAGCAAAGTTCTGTGATTAGTTAGTGTCTGAAGATTACTGTGCAAACATTGTTTCTTACTTATAAATGTGACTAATTCCTCTAAGCTTTCACATGTTGCTGCCTAGGTGGATCTTTGAAACTGCTATCTAATTTTTGAAATAAACATGTAAAAGTCTGATGAAACAAATATTTAAATCACCTGTACATCCCAGAATGAAAGGTTGATCTGCACTGGAAAATCCTGTTGGGTTTCACTGAGAGAGAAACTGTTGATGGTTTTGGGTTTTGCCTTCAGTAGTAAAAGTATCGTTTTTTTTTTTTACCCAAGTTTTGTGGTTGGTCTTTGCACTGCATTGGTCCTCATTTGCCTGCTTGATCGCCAATTCTAGTAATTGGAATTTATGAAGGTGTATAAATTTTTTATGGGTTAGGGCAAGATATGTTTCCAGGGATGCTTGGTGTGGGGCATAGAGGCTGTTGGGGGTGTGTCTGGAGGATTCATTAATACGTATGTTAAGTGCCTCTCCTTCTGTCTTTTTAAAGAAGGAATGCCATAGAACTGAATGTGGTTGTTCACCCCACTTCAGGAGTGCTTTGGAAAATGTAATGGGGAAGCTTCTCTGTCTTATGAGGAAGGGAATAATATAATTCTTCAGAATACTAAAATACTTTATAAAAAAAAAAAGGCAACAAAAAGAAGATATCTGCCATTCATTGTGAAGACAGCAATCTAAACATCTAAATAATCATCTTGTAAATTATTTATAAAGAACGACGTCTTTGCAATAGCTATGCCAGTGTTCTCAAAGAGTAACTTAATTTGTTTTCTTGCAGTCTATAATATAAAGTGGAATATATTTTTGCAGAACTTCTGTTTCATAAAGAAAAAAGCACTCAAATTTTTCAGTTAGGAAATCTGCAGTAAATATTCATTTAATGTTGTTTTAAAACGTGAACTTTTGTTCACAAACAGTTGAGTTCTTAATTGGCTGGTTTAGATTTATGAAAATGGAAGATCTCATCAGATTGGAAAAGTTACAGGATTAAAACAGTACTATCCATATCTATTTGCATCTACACAGATTGAGCCAAAGTGTATGTATCTGTGTGTGTATGGGGAGCGGGCAGGCACTGTGTAGGGGTGTTTGTTACTTACATATGCTTGCATTTATTCAGTGAACAGTTTTTACCCATACATCTGAAAAATCCAAATTAACAAGCAGGGTTTTTTTGTAATATTCCTACTTTTCATGATAATTGTATGTTGATTGGTAACTATAAGAAACTTTTACGGTTACTTTTCTCAATTGTTTTTGTTAATCAAGAAAACATCCTACTGGAAAAGTTACACTCCTCCAAATTCTCAGTCACTGCATTGTTTTTATCCTATGGAATGGATATTTACAAAGAACCATGGTAACTTTTATGGAATGCTTTGATTTTACATGACTATATAAATGTATCGTCCATATAAGAATTAAAAATTACAGTGCAGATTAGAGCCTTAGGTTGTGATTCTACAAGTGTAGGCATGCTTAACTTATGTTTGAGTTCTTTGATAGGTAGGCACAATAACCATAATTGTTTACAGGATTAAGGTTTTTGATATGAACTTTTAGTCATTTTGGGAGTTCAGAGGCAATGTGAGATCATTTGAAATGCTGTAACCACTAAGTGACCTATATTAGTAATAGCTGGGTAGGTGTTAGTGCTGAAATAATGAATCACTCAGCCATTTTTGTAACTTGCACTTCTGAAATAACATGGCAGTAATACATGCATAAAGCCTATTTCCATGTTTTAGCTTTATCCTCTACTTTAGGTGATGGAAAGTAATTGTTATAGTACTGCAATTTATTAGGACTTATGTGGCATAATTAAGTGAGCAAGAATCAAATGTCACCATAGGATTTGCTGTGCTAAGCATAAGTAGATCAGAGAATAAATGTATCTCATTTAGAATCTGAAATGTCCGTTAACTACACTGTGTGTAGGTCTGAAAATAATTTTCTTAGTTTTTTCACAGTAGTATCAGGAGAAACTCATTACATCGGTATTTCTCTTTTTCTGAGGTGTATTTTTTTTTCTTCTTTATTTAGATGTTGACACATTTATTTCTCAAACTCTAAAAGGAGAAAATTTATCTAAGAAAGCAAAAGAAAAAAGGGAAGCTCTTCTTCAGAAGATAAAAGATGTTAAGGCAAGGTAAGTAAGCTTCATGGCTTTAATATGCTATAAAGTCACACATAAAGTTTTTACAGTCTTTCAATAACCTTTAACAATATTAGCAAAAATCTGTTTAGGTACTGATTTTGTCAAATAATCTGCATGGGTTCAAGCCTTTATATCTTTCCTGGAGCTGCTACAATTGTCAGAAATGGGAACAGAAGGATTTGTCCCATTTGAATTGCTGTAATATTCTGAACCCTGATTGCAGGCTGGTTCGATAGAGCTTGCCTTCACCTCTGCTTTGGTAAGACTCATTGAAATTTAAGAAATATAATGCATTGAGAATATGAATGAGTTTCCTGTCACCATACTCTGCTGGTGTAAACCAGCGTAGTTCAATGCTGACTTTGGTTTACTGTATATTCTGTCATTTAGCTCTGTAATAGCAAATTGAAACATAACTGGAAACTATTTATAGTTTGTTTCCTCAGTGTTAAAATAGTGAAATACTGTGACAGACCATGCAGAGCACTGTGGCCTTTTTTCCTTTTCCTCTCTTTTTTTCTCTCAATAGGTATGATTTGAGACTCTATTCTGTTATGTCTTAATTTCAGTCAGACAAGTCAGCTGAAGAGATTTGGCTGTAGTTTTATTTGTGCTACAAAATTTTACTTGCAAAATCTCTTTTCTTACAACTCTGATCAACTAGGATATAATGTAGTACTTGCTGTTCTTTTCCCACTGTTGTTTCCAAATTGTTTTTCTGCTGATCCACTCCTGTGTGATATCTCTTAACCTTTCCTTTGATGACATGCTCCTGCCTCTGTGGCAACTTGTTTACAATTTCAAAGACAGCACAATCATCTGGCAAGGGCATCATTCTTTGCATCACACTAACTGTGGGAAGACATGAGATGTATCCCGAAGTCTTGTAATTGAAGGTTTGTGTGCCTTTGATTCAGTTTATAAATGCTTAGGGAGCTACTTTTTTAAGGAATCAGGATTTGTTTTCTTTTTGTGCTTTCCCTTCTGGGTTATTGATCTAAACTGGGACTGTACAGATGACTTGCAGATACAGCACTACTGACTTTTTATCTTCAGTCTTATGAGTCAACTATGGGGTTTTTTTGATGATGAAATATCAAAGGAGGGAACCTGCAGTTATGAACGCAGTTGACCCTGAATGCTTTGCCATTCGCTTACGTTACCTCACGATTTCATGTCTTGTTTTAATTTCTAATTCCTTCCTTGTCTCCTGTAATATTATTCACTCTTCATGACATTTTGTTTTTCATGCAGGCTATAAAATATATGCACATTGTAGTCATCTTTGATTTTCACATCCCACATATTGGGCTGTGCCTAACACTGCTACTTCCTATGCAGGATTTCTCAGATCTGGCCTTTTATCTCTGTTTGTCTTTCTCAGTTTCTTATCCCTAGACCGTTCCATTCTCTCCTGCTCATTACTTGTAAGCATCTCCTTAAGGACTAATCTGATACACATACTACCGCTTATTGTCTATAAAGATGGTCTTGGCAGCTGCATTTTATTTGCAAGTTATTTCTGGTGAAATCCTCTCCTTTTCACACAAAGTCCATGCACGCTTCTTCAGGTGCTGTTTTAGGTAATTCTGTCCTGATTATTTGTCTTTATACATCAAACTGTATCCTATGATTACTTTTGTTTCTGAAATATCAAGATCTAGCTCTGAAAAAAATAGTGCTTTTTCCCCTCTGGGATGATAACAGTAGAAGTTTTTTAGGCCTCAAGTACGGTAAGATATTCTTATTTGAAAATGACTTTTTTAATTTAGGCATGCATCAACTTTTAAATTTCTGGTTAATTATTAATACTTTCAAATTTGAATTTCACGGATTATTGCAACTAAACCCAGTATTTGTGGATTTTTTCCTGCTGACCTACTGTGTTATTTTAAAGTATGCTTAGTGGCTTTTACTTGTGCACAAAACTTTTTGAAATATGTTACCATTTGGAAATTTTACTAAAGATGCTTATTTATGTTTATACCTTAAGATATCTGAGTAGATAAAAGGCAGCTCCGAGTTTGGTTTTGTTCAGGCTTTCTTTGAAGTGACTGGGGATTCTCTCAACTGCAGAGGCAAAAGAAAAGCTGAGTAAATACGTTAGCCAAAAATAAAGACCTAAAAATTATTAAGGAAAACTTGGCAGTGCTAAGTTTCCACTAGAAAACTTGTTGAAAACTAGTAACTGTTCTGTGCTGTGTTCTAGTACCATGGATTGGCAAGTGCATTGCTTTATTGTGCTTCTTCTTTCTGCAGATATCCTCAAGAATTCCAGGATAAAGGTAAATGTCGCGCTTTGTTTGTTTGTTTGTTTTTTCCTTCCCCCGCCCCCCGTGGTGTACTTTTACCCCCTGGCATACCCTAAGCCGGAGGAGCACAAGAAGCTGGCTGCGACAGTGCCCGGCCGTGCCCAGGTGTTCCCGAGGCCGAAGGGCTTGGCTCCCCCTGCTGAGGGAAGCGGGAAAAGCTTCCCGGTTGCCAAGTTCTCTCTAAGCCATCGCTCAAAGCCAGGTCCCATTTCCTTCATTGAACGCCTCTGAGAACGCTTACTGAGGAAAAGATGAGCTTAGAAATATAGTCCAGAATAGGAGCTTGTTTGGTGTGGCTTAATTAGCACTAGTGTAGCTTTGCAAAAGACCGTGTGAAGCAGTTTCCTTTGTTTTCCAGAGGAAGCCTATGCAAAGCAGCCTGCTTAGGAGATAAAATTTTAATAGGGATAAATTATTTCAGTCTTTTTCTCTTAACATTGCAAAAGTCTTCAATTCCATAGTGATGTTTCTTTAACCTTTTAATAGGATCATCTAGTGGCAATATGATATTGGCTTTCGATCCACACTGAATGAATGCTTCCATAGTGCAGCTGGAGCTCAGACCTTCAGCTGGAGAGGAGATGATTTAGTGTGTGAGTAATGAAAACTGAAGTGTGGGTTATCTATTGTCTTCTAGTGGAGTTAAAACAAAGCTGCAGAGTTCAGTTTAGAGAAGACTGAGTGTGTTGCTACAGTGCTCTGTTCTGTAACTAAACCTGGAAGGGCTCTTATTTCCATGATGCTAATTCTTGAGGTCATGACCTGTAGCCTGTGGATGCTGGTATGAGGGTCACAGTGTGAGGTCAAAAAAGCCAATGCAAAGCTTCACTTTTTTGCAGTGGTTGAAGAACTGTCTGTTTCTGGCCAAGGAGGTTGAAATGTGTGGGCTACAGTGTGCCTCCTGATAAAGTGAAAATATGTAAGTTATATTAGGCGAGTAATGCTATAACAAGGCACAACAAGTTCATACATTTTTTTATCTCTGTTTAAATCAAGTTACACAGCCATAGCAGTTTGAATAAGGAGAAAACACAACTTGAAACTTCCCAAAGGTTGCCAAGGTTTTGTAAACTCAAACTATGTGATTATTTTAAAAATTCATTAAAATAATTTACTATTTTTTTAATATTGCACCTCAGCACCCTTATTGAAGTTAAAATCTAGTTTCCTTCCTCTCCTCACTGTCCAACAGAACTAAATGTGGAAAAATCAAATGTTATTTTTTTAAACAAATGACTAACATGAAATAAGGTAGGCTAGTTGTTTCGTTGCAAGTGCATCTGACCTTCCAGAGAGCATGTTTTTGTAGATTTAGTAACTTTGTGAGGCTGTGAATTGCCAGTAAACATGAAAGTTCTCTGTAGAGAGCAGAGTTTGTGTTTACTGGTTTGCTTTTTATGAAGGTCAGGAAAATTCTACTGTGCTTACTTTATTCACTGGCATTTGATTTGGAATTTCTTTTCTGATTCACCAAATTTATTAATTAATGAAATCTCATCACCATCAAAATAAATGGTTTAATTGATATAGTCTGCAATTGTTACTGTATAACTTGTTCTGACTTCTGTGAAGGTTGTATTCAGTCTTATTCCTTTTATTAGAGTGCATTTGATTCTTAGGAAGGATGTGTTGCCCCTTTAAATTCTCATGATGTCTCTCTGGTTCAGATTGTAGAACTACATATAGATGGTGAAGCTTGCAAATGCTGATACTTCAGTTTTCTTTCAGTATTTGTCAATGAAATGAGAGGGCTCTAAAGTAATACCATTGTTTTCTGCAAGTGAGGATAAATTTCTCTAAATTCTGTGCCTTTACATGAATAAATGCGAAAAAAATCACAAACCATGAGAAATGGGAGCCTACATTTATTTGCAAAATATTTGAGGAAATGTGGTATGGGTTATTGGTATCATTTCCAGAGTTCAAGAGGTGTGTGCTAAACTTATTTGGTTGTGTCATTCTTGCTTCAGGCCTGTACAAATTAGGCGTGACTTGTGTAGGTGTAGGACAAAGGACCCACATGGAGGTAAGCAGTCAGATTCTGGGCCAGCTACTAGTGTAACAAAGCAGTGGCAGCAGCTGAGTGAGGTCAGCTTTTATGCCCATTCATACCTCTGTGCACACCTAAACATTTGAAAAAATGGAAAATTTGAGAAAAGGTTAAAAACTGAGGAAAAAAAAAATTAACCTTTGCGAAAAGGTTAAACATTTGAAAAGAGGTTAAAACCAGTGTTGGTCAGACATTTTGCTGCTCCTCTGCCTCCAGAATAAAAGGAAATATCCCAAAATATAAGATGAAAAAGGAGAATATCCTTTAGGAAAAAGGGAGAGGTGGAAGCAGAAATGTGGAAACTGCACTGAAACAAGCTAGGAAGAATAAAAACTACTGTGCACATTTAAACTTGATGTTTGCTGTTCCTTGTTTTGTGGTAGCAGTTACTCCATTTTTTTTTTTTAAATGCAAATAAAATAGTCTTTGTTGTAGCTGTAAGGAAAGGTGAAGAATAGTTCATATTATGTGCCATATTATCATGGTATAGTATTTATCACAGTCCATTAATTATCATATCATGTCAGCTGTTTTCAAGAATCTAATGAGTTGTGACCTGTCATCCTTCCAGAAGCACTCAGAAGAATATTTTGGAAGCTGAAAGAAGTGGACTAATGCTTTAAAGATTGTTATATCTCCTGTGTAACATAATGAAACTTGACTATGGTTTCTCAAGCAGCAGCTCCTTCAGCTTGTGAGTTGTTTCACAATTATGCTTTGTGGTCATCAGCTTGTGACTCCACTCGTGTTGTTGCATGCTCTTGAAGTTCTGCTGGCTTTGCATGTGATAACTGGTCAGTTTGACCAAGGTACTGTATGTGTATGGGCTTTGGCCACTATCACACAGAATCTTATCTTTCATAAAAATAAGGCAACGAGGTTTTAAAAGAATAAAAAAGAAGTTGAAGAGCACATGCACAAGTAGAACCAGGCTCCTTAAAACCAAAATCAGCTGTGTGAATATCTCTAACTTTCAGAAAGTGCATACGTACTTCTTTGCAGCCAAACTGATAAGCTTTGGGACTTGCTTGCATCCTCCCAGGAGGAAGCCTTTTTAGGTTCTCTGTTAGGTCAGTAAATATGCTGGCAAAAGCACCTTTTGTGTCTACACGGTGAAAAAAATAAGCTTTTTTAGGAAGGTGGGTGTACGTGAAAATTAGAGACACAAAATTAGTTGTATAGGAAAATATTTAATTCTCATGTGTGATGCGTTATCTGATTTTACACTGACTTTTACAGTTAATTTACAAAGTCCATGTTGTTCTTATGACAGAAAATGTACAATTGTATTAATATCCAAAATGCTAATCTTTCCATGAATTTTATTTTTTATTGAGTTATTAAACATTTATTGCATTTATTTTATTCTTAAATTAAGAAACTGCTGCTTTTTTTTTTCTTTTCCTTTTAATTTGAAGTATTTGACTCCTCATCTAAGCAGGTTAAGCAAAACCAAAAAGCCATAGTCGCACTCAAAGTGACCTGTTCTAGATCTTAGAATTTGGAAAGAACTTGAAAACTAAGATAATTCTCATACAAATTGGATTAATTTTTTATAAGACTAGTATTCCACTAAGGATATGAAAGTCTGGATTTTGTCAGAGATCCTGAGTTAATACAGTTTTTGGCATTTCTCTATTTTGAGATTAATTGAATCAATACCATGGCTGCCAAAATGTTTAGTTAAAAGAACCTTGCTTTCAATTTATGCTAAAAATAGCGTTAAAGTTGGCAGAAGCACTATAAGCCCTAGAATCTGTTTTTGTGTTTGAAGCTGACTTGCCATCTGCTTTTTGCATTTATTTTAGTAAAGGATACATTTTTAATAGCTTTTCTCAAAAGATTTTTGGCTCAGTGTTGAAAGCGAGACACCGAAAGTACTAACCAAATCGAGTCATAATAGGGGAATTTGCAGAAGAAGTTCCGCATAAAGCACTTGGTGTACCTTATATATGAGCTGTGGCACACAACTTCAGCTCTATTTGTGCAGAAAAATATGATATGACCTTTACTAACTACCACTTTTCAGTCTGATGAAAACTGATGAAGGTCCACTTTCATTTTAATTTCATTGTAGTATAAGAGAAGATAAATTTGTGTCTCTAGAGCATCAGTGTTCTATGTAGTTATTGGGAGTACCTGCAGGAAACCTTTAAGTGACTTGGATGTCTCTGGCTCTTGGTAGAGCAGTGTCTGGAGCATGAGACATCTGCTTCCTGGAAGTAGTCAAGCTGACAGAGTAGCACTGTATGCAAGGGCTTTGTATTTTCTTCCCCTGCCCCATGTTTTTTGTTGAGGAGCTATTTCCTTTTTTGTTTCTGTACTCTTTTTTTTTTCCCCCCTTTTTTTTCCCCTCAGGAAATTGCAGCAGGTAGGAGTCTTTATGGACTTGAGAAAGGGAGGCAGTAGCTTGTAGTCATCACTACTATGTGGATGCGAGTTCTGTATTTTAACACACTTGAGCTTTCAGTCAGGGGCATAAATACATCATTAGTAATAACCATAAATGGGAAAGATATGGCTTAGTTGTTGCATAATCCTTTGAGGATCTTCATGATGTATTTCTGGAGAGACCACCAGATGCATTAGAATTGTGCCAAGTATCACTCCTGGAAGTCTGGAGGGTTTCCTTGTAGGCAAGTCACAGGTGTCTGTTTCAGCTACATGTAGTTGTTATCTGTGAAGTGTCCCTGCCAAGTGCAATTTAAAGCAGTACAAGACAGAACCACCAGTGCAGCACGAAATGGTCTTATGTGCATCGTCAGAATGAGAGACAACTCAACAAGTAAAAGTTGTGTTGCTTTTCTTGCTTGAAGCGCATTTGCTTACAAACTTAATGGTGTTTCAGTATTGTTTTAACAAATAGCTGCTAAAGAATTCCTACTTGACCTTTACAAAACAAGCCATTGAAAACAGCCATGTTAATATGAAGCTCCAGAAGACTCTTCAGGAATGAGTGTATTGAAGCAGATTGCATGGCAAAGCATACATTGGGAAAGTGGCTGTCAGAAGAATCCAGTATGGCAAGATGACTGGTGGATTGGGTCAGTAGCATCTTCTTAAAAAAGCATCAGCAACTATTAGGGGGCTAAAGAATACCTGTGCCAGCTTGAAAGCAGCTTTGTCTAGTTGTTTTTCTGAGAAACTGTTTAGTGAGAACCTTGCATTGATCTGTGTGATGGCTCCATCCAGTCTTTTGTTTGGTGGGCTCTTACTGCATCAGAGAGTGGACAGGAGGGTGATTTCAACCTGCTGTGACTTGGGACCTTCCAAAATGGCAAGAGGCAGAGTGTTTTGAGCTGCATGACATTTTATTGTGAATTGTTTTATTTCTTTTATACTTGGGCAACTTCAATGCATCACTCTGTCTAGACTTTTTTGTTTAGTGATCTGAGGATGTGAGCTAGCAAGGCTCTTTCAGGGATATTGGCTGAAACATCTTGCATGCTCTTTTTTTAGAGTTAGTGGTGGAAGCAGTATCTTTAATACTTAGGTGTTCATTGCTATAATCACTGTTTCAGCAGAAAATAAATTCTTGGGGAAAAATTATTTATTTATTTATTTTATAAACTGGATTCTTACAAAACAGTATGGGTCATTATATTCAGCTTGTACCAACTAATTCTGTTAGAAATCTTCAGAATAGGGGTCAAAGACTGAAATGCAGCCCTTGTTGCAGTAAGGAGAGTTTGTTTTATGCTCCATTCCTAATGTGATACACTTACCCTTTGCTATGCATTACTTCCTAAATCAATAAATAAGCTGTAATGGAAAAGGTAGCATTTAATAAGTAAAGACATTGTATGGGTTTTTTTTACAGATAACAAAATATTGATTCTGCTATCAAACCTACAAAAGGCTAGTTTAAATTGCAGAAACTGGAGAATAGGATCAGTTCATATGCATATTTTTGTTATTGTTTAACTGCTAACTATCTACTGTTAATTAAACTTCTTTTTTCCAACTTCCAGATAAATCATATGGTATTCTGGGGAAACAAGAAACTATATTAATGAGCATCAACTCCTTAATTATCCTTGTGACTACATAACAGGGACACATTCATGTCATTTCTTTGTGCAATAACTTTTGCAAAGAAATATTTTTAAACTGATCATTAATTTTATGGCCACAGAAATGAGATGCAAAATTTATGCTGTTGTCATTGGCACAGGTTCAAGGCACTACTGACATTATGTGTGATTGTAATGGAATGGCTGCCAACTAATGAGTCTATAGACATTTTGTTTGAGCATGCTTTGCTTTTAGATGTGTGATTAGGCAGCAATGCTTTCAATTATGCTTGCAAATTGTATTGGATACATTTACCTGATGCCCATTGTTGCTTTGTAGTTCGGTTTTCTATTACATAAATGCAAGTTGAATGCTTTGCTTTAATTTATTGATGCTTTTCGGGTGTATTTTTAGGTACTTGGCACCTGAAGAGAGGAGTAGTGGCTTGTGCTGCTCAACACTGACTCCTCCGACTGTTCAAGGAGTAACACATGCAGCTTCAAATGCAGTTCTGTCTAGCCTTTCTCAGTAGGTGGAGTGTAAACTGCAGTGCAACACGCTGATGGAGGAGCATTTAAAGTGGAAAAGAGGCAGAGATTATTCTGAGGGGAAATGCAGGAGATCCCACAGAAACAACAGGAACTCTGTCTATGAATTGTCAGGAGCAATATCCTTATATATTAATTACATACACTTCTAAGATGTGTTTTAACCTTGTAAGAATTAGGAGGCAAAATCCCAAGGTTGAATCTGGCCTGTAGTCATTTCTCTATGTAAGTACATAAAAATGTTGTGAAATGTTCCTGTTAAAGCTCCAAAGCAGATTGAGTCAGCTGTCCTGTCAACATGCCTGCAGTTCTTTTGTACAAATTAGATAATTTAAGGATTGCATTTCAATGTATAATATAAACTTCCAAATACATTGATTTAATCTAAAATAAAAATTGGAAGATTTTTTCATTTGATCTAGTCCTGCAAGGCTACAGGTTGCTTGTACCTCTATTTATTGTTTGTTACCTATTCTCTGCATTTTTTGCGTAAAATGTGGATACCTAAATGTAGTATTGTAGCTGTATATGGGATTTATATATTTGTCTTAGTAAGTTGTGTAGTGTTTTGTTGGGTTTTTTGACACCCCCGCCCCCCCC